>RDPX01000013.1:1929625-1956880 GCA_003991215.1 Morbakka virulenta | reverse complement strand
CATATTATATATATATATATATATATATATATATATATATATATATATATATATATATATATATATATATATATATATATATATTTGGATCATGCTCGATTTAACGTCTTGTGTTATTCTATTTTTATTCCTGTTTGAGGATCATATAAGGCATAAAGCCAGTAAGTGTATAAAACTGTGAAAAAGAAGAGAAAGAAAAACAATATTAGAAAAAAGAAAGAAAGAAAAATCAACTTTATTAAAAAGTCAGGAAGGAAACAAGTTGTTCAATTCTTCAGTAATACATCACATTCTTTTAGAGTAAATGTATCACGTTCACAGGCGGGTAAACGAAATTAAAGTAGCGAAGGACTGGGGTAAGATTAGGTGAAGGTTCGAGGTCCAGCATGGATCACACTGAGCCTAACTTTTAGTTTTCGTTCCCTAACATCGTCAGAAAACGCATTTTTCAAAGGATTTTGGGGTTCTTTCTCCCCACTTTTTATTCTACGCAAGGGTAAAAGTCACATCAATGCAGAGGATTACTTTTTTTACTTGATTATTCATGTTTGTACTTTTCAAAGCTTTTTTTAAATTGATTTTTCCTTTTTCCAAATTCTCTCTTCCAAAACATATAAATACAGGTAGTATGCCATTTCTAAAGGAGAAAGAAATTGGTATTGATATAAGACCAAAACAGTTATGGAATGTTAATATTAAACATGTCAGAGCAGCAAAAGATTATGGGAAGGTGGGGGAGAAAATCCTAAAGCTTTTGTTTTAGTCCTCCGTACTTCTGTGAGTTGATTTTTGTTATTTGGTTTTTATGGCCTTAGGTAGCTCATACAATTTTTTGAGAAATTATGTTGGATGAAACCTATGAGAAATTATGCTTATGAGTTCCAAAACCTTGGAACAAGACCTACACTTCAAAAACTTGAAAGCTGAATAGAATCGGTCTAATTCGAAATTTTTTTATTATTATATTTCCTTATCTTGTATATTTATACAACTGCTTACCGGGTAATCCCAGTGACCTAAGGTAAACAAAGGTTTTAGAGTAAGACAAACACAAAATCTTTATTACTATTATTATAATAATAATAATAATAAATATTATCATTATTATTACTATTATTATTACTTTTATTATTACTATTATCATTATTACTATTTTTATTATTATTATTATTATTGCATTAATTTTGTTACTGTGTCAGCCAATATATTTATTGCCACAGGAAATTTTGACAAAAATATAGTAATTCAGTAGGCACTAGTAAGTAATAGGTATTTTAAGGTATGTTCAAATACATTTTCTTTTATCATGGTATCTGCTTACCTTTGATGAATCTCTTTTATCTGCTCTTCTTGCAAATATTAGACCAACTACATAGAGCAAAAGTACAGAAAGAACAGCAACAAACAGGACGTAACCTTTGGCAAACATGTCTGCTGTAAGAGGTGGTATAGGATTTGGAGCAACGTAAAAACCACCAAATGCCGTAAGGTGAGTGCATTGGCACGAAGTGACATTAAACGTGGTGTTTTTAGGACTCACCTAAAAAAAAGTAGTAAGAAATAAAGCCAAGATTAATATGTTTCCAAGACAACCAAACTAAAAAAATGGGGCATCCTAATGTCACTTTAATCTATACCCAAGCTAGTTTTAATTAGTCAACCTTTGTCGTAATTTTATTAAATACCTTGCTACATTACTTGTACACCAATTCTTTTTGGTATGAATGATTTATGCAACATTTGCGTTATCATTTCTTCCATTTCAAAATCATAAAAATCATTTTCTTGTTAGCATTTTTGTTTATCTTACCGAACTTTTTTAAGCGTAAGAACCTTTTGAGAGTGAATTTTCCTCCTAATATCACTTTTTTGTATCTATACCTGAAATCCTATTGGATGAGACCAACTGCATTGCTTAGCTGACGCCCCTCCTATCATAAGCGATGTTATCAACACTCAGATATTCAGATAAAGTTTTAAAGGACAAGAATTTAGCTATGGCAGTATGATTTGCTTACGTAAGCTGTACCAAAGCATCTGCACTGCCTGCCTCAGAGAACAGGGATATAAGATAGAGGTACTGAATATAAATTTTTCTTTCAATTACTGCATCTATAAAAAACGCACTTAATCTATCCAATAAGATCTATTTGAAATATATGAATGTAGATAAGTAGAAGTTTGAAGGCATATATGTATTGGATATCAATTCTAAGCCTTTTGACCTTTTTCCCTATATCCAAAACATTTAATGTTATGATATATCTAAACAAATATGAATATATGAAGGAAGTGAGTATCATGTTATTTTCTTCTACGCTTCAAAATGATTTCCATAGTGCATAGTGAAATACTATAGTCAAAATTAGATAGGTGGCACCAACATCTGAAGCGTTTCCCTAACCCTGGAGGAAGTTTTTAATTGTCACTGAATTAATATGTCAAAAGCATCATTAAATTTCTGTTCGTAAAATGCTCAAGTCTGGTAACGTGTGGAAGTGTTATATAAGTGGTTGTTACTTGTGTAAATTTCAGACCCTCTTCAATGTACTAAGCTCTTTAGTGCATTAAGAATTGTTATAATCTAGAAATTGAAAATAATGATAAAGATTTATATATCTTCAATTCAGCAGGTAATAATATTGCATCTTTCTGCTGTGCTGTTGTGTAGTACATGGAACTGGTCTTTATTAGTTGGAAAATGTGATCACAGTGAATTAGAACAATATGTTTGTAAAGTAAAAAACTGTAGCTGAATCCGTTCTTATGGCTATCATGGCCATAAGGACTGGGTTGAACTCAGTTTTCTGAACACAAATTTTTCATTTTCCTACAATTCCAAATCCTATCCTTATTTATTACATTGACATACGTGTCAAAAATATCTCTTGCTATTTACTATAAAGCTCTACTAATTGCAGAGCTTTATAGTATTAATATTTTGGAACTCGTGTGTTATTCTAAAAACCATTACTTCAGGCTTTCTTACTTTGAACAACAAAAACTCTGATTTGATATCGGTATGAAATGTCATATTTCTAAATGTATACTTTATGCCAATACTGGACAGCATTAAAAAGGCTAATGAATGGTTAAAATTTTTTGACAGCTCTATTTCCAGTCCAAGAGATGACAAAATTTGGGCAAAGTGATCCCTTCTGGTATATTGATGATTTTATTTATTTTTTCTTTTTGCTGGTCATTCTTGTCAAGTTAATGCTTTTGTCACAATGTGTATAATGTTTCCAAGCATTTAATGTAGATAAATACCACTGGAAAAATTGGGTGTACAAAAGGGCAACCTTGGGAGATTCCAGTTGTTCTGAAATATTGTCATACTACCTATTTTCCTAACACTGGCTCTTGCATTACTATAAGTACCCGTCTACCAAATGTCAGCCAAATCTACCCGAAAGCATTAGAACTATAAACCATATATTCCCTCAAACTGTATTTAATAATTCTCTGTAATCTTCTAATATCAACTATTTTTTTACTTTTCCCGAAAACTTTGTCACCATCTTGGACAGTGAACATATTTGCCCCCTGCGCCCTCTTGCTACTTCTAAGACAAGCCTGGTCTCCCTACCGTAATTCTACTTCTACTTTTAATATCCTGTCCTAGATTGTTTTTAAAAGTTAAAAGATTTTAATATTATAGTAAAACTGTAGGCCTACAGTTTTCTCGCACGTTGAAAATTAGTTTTGTGTATTGGAAAAATTTTGCTCCAGATCTTCTGGTATCTTCTTTGTCTGCGGCTACTCTGCACACTTTTAATAACTACATGAAAATAATATCCTTATCAGATTTTCAATCATAAAATAATGGATATTTTTATAAGCTAATGCATTCAAATGGCATTTCACTTATTATTGAAACTAACTGAGGGGCTATCGATACTCGACAATTATCTAACTAGCTTATGTGCACCAAAAAAATGTAATTGCAATAATGTACTTACCTTGCATCCTTCTCTTGACCACTTATCTTGTGTTTTACTCCATTCTATACATTTCGCTGTAAATGTCTGTNATCCTGTCCTAGATTGTTTTTAAAAGTTAAAAGATTTTAATATTATAGTAAAACTGTAGGCCTACAGTTTTCTCGCACGTTGAAAATTAGTTTTGTGTATTGGAAAAATTTTGCTCCAGATCTTCTGGTATCTTCTTTGTCTGCGGCTACTCTGCACACTTTTAATAACTACATGAAAATAATATCCATATCAGATTTTCAATCATAAAATAATGGATATTTTTATAAGCTAATGCATTCAAATGGCATTTCACTTATTATTGAAACTAACTGAGGGGCTATCGATACTCGACAATTATCTAACTAGCTTATGTGCGCCAAAAAAATGTAATTGCAATAATGTACTTACCTTGCATCCTTCTCTTGACCACTTATCTTGTGATTTACTCCAGTATAAACATTTCGGTGTAAATGTCTGCACGCTAACATTAACCCTTCTTTGTATTTTAAGTATATCATATGTATATATGTTTGGGATTTCGATTGGAGGTGGTATGTCACCTCTATAGCTAATGGCAAAGTACACATCTTTACTTCCAAGAATCCCGTACGTAAAGTTGACAAAGTCCCAAAGAATAATTGTTTTAGGGTCAATAACATGAATATTTGCCTGGCGAGAAAGTGTTTTCGGAACTGAGCTACCGCTCGCATTAAGAGCTGTGTAGTTGGCAGTGACATTAATATTTTCATTTTTTGATGCTAACACACCTCTAGGTGTAATATTTAAAGCAATATCATAATTGGTGAAAGTTGGGGAAACACCATATTGTATTAAAACAGTAAGATTGCAAGGGTAGTTATCTTTCACATTAAACCGCATTATCAAGGGGTCTTCTATATTCTCGAGTTCTTCTTTAACTATCTTCAGATTTCTAGGATAGTCTAGTTTGACTTCACGTCCTTTCAACAAGTCGATATTATTTTCCGTCGTTATAATAATAGGCTCCGTCAAATTTGTGACATTAAGTGCTTCTCTGTTTACCCCAAGCTCTAAGGAATTTATGCGTGATGCACAACTTTTTGCATTGTCAACGTCCCAAAGGAAAGGATTATGTGTGAAACTAGTCATCTACAAAAGAAAAAACAAAAACTGAAAGTTATTTATATTTGTGCTTGTTATCTATGGCACACACTTTTGCCTTACATGTCGGATCAACTTGACATTAGCCACAGTCTTGGTGAAATGCACTTTAACTCAAACAGGAGCAGTTAAAGTATGCCACGTGTAAATAACAGATATTTTTGTCCTAGCACTTCCATTTTTTCCTATTCGTCATTTTTCTGTATTTTACTTCCCTTTTCCATCTATCTGTAGACTTAAATTCTTTGTATTTCATATTTTAGTTTACTGAACAATATTCTTGGTTTCCTTTGTTACTAAGACCTTATTCTACTTACAGTAAGGTAAATATGCATAGAATTTTCCAAATTATGTGTGTGCGAGTTTCAGTCATGTCTGTTAATTAAGATTTAAAATTTATTGAATTCAATGTTTGGTCTCAAAAACTGACTTTTTGATGCTTCTCACCTTAATATCAAAATTCTGTAAGTATCAAGTTTAAAATAAGTACATAATAAGCCTGGGGATTTTTTTAGTCTTACTTACTGCATAATTACGATTATACCATAGTTTTCGTTTTATAATATATTTAAGATATAACTTTGGAATGGATCATGAAATGTTTATCTAATACACTAAAATCATATTTCAAGCAAGTTAGAAAGACAGCGTGCAAAGGACTTAAAATCAAGGCCTAAATGAAAATAAGCGGTTAAAGAAATGTAAAGTTCATCCTTTTTGTAGCTATTTCAAAAGTTTTAACATTGTTCTACTGCGAGGGAAACTTAAATATTTTGTGAATATAAAAGTTGTTGTATCTCTCTTAAATTATATACCTAGTTCGTAACGAAAGGTAGTGGAAATATAGTTTCAATTTGTCCGAGAAAAGAAGTACAAATTGGCAGGGGCTACGTTGAAAGGTGTTTAGGATGTTCTGTCCATGCCTTTATGTAAAAAACCCCAAAACACTTGAAATCAACGTTAATCAATTTCCTTGTTCCCTTAAATTGTTAGTTATAGTTACACAATCAACGGTATTTGCTTGGTTCTTTCCTACAGAGGTTTTTTCAGTAAGATATTTATCCGTTGAGAATACGTTTTGTGAATGTTACAGTTATTGATATTTCATAAAGGACTTGCGGCTACTTTGTCAAGCTATGTAAAGTTATTCAAACCAATTCCTCATACTAATGCTATTTTACTCCACCTTATGGGACCTCAACCTCTTTGTATGCTCTTTTCTTAGACAACCAAATGAAAACATGAAAGTATTCAGTTTATCAAAAATACCTAGAGCTGTTCGTATTGCTGTTTTTCGAGTTACCAATGAATTTTGTGCCTGAAAGAAAGTACTGTATGAGGTCCTCCTATATTTTTGCTAAGTTTTGTTTATGGATATTGATTACGTCATGAGCCACATTAAGATATTTACGACCAGATCTGTTGCAAAGGGGATTCGTTTTGCCAAACACAGAATACAAACTGCCCCTAAATTATTTACTTATTACTGTCTTCCTATGAATCTTAAACAACTCACTCTCGATCAAAAGCGAATTAATGTCATGAAATTTACAAAGACAATGCATGATATTAAAGTTTGACAAAGTTCAATGTGTTCTGTTAATTAATATCTGTGATCACTACCACTCCTTAGAACAAATTTCTGGTGACACTTTGAAGTTCAAAGCCTCTCTTGATGATTACACTCTGAGAAATGTATTAATTCTTCAAAAGTAGTTTAACATTTTACTGTCAAGAGGTGAAATAACCGAGGAAGATAAGAAGCTCGGAGACTAAAAGTGAATAACTTGGGTCGTGCAAATAGTTTCCCTAAAACATATTAAACTTATAAAACGTAACTGCCCTTTTGCCCTATCATCGATTCCACTGGTAGATGTGATTATACCTTGAGAAATTCTCTATCAAAGCGTTCACAACCAGCCGCAATAAAATATTATTAATTTAAGAGCTCTTTTAGAGCTTTAAATTGAATCCACTCAATACCGACCGAATTGCCTGTTCATAGTTACCGTTGTATTTCACTTGACACAATTTCCCTGCTTTCTAATGTACCGTTAAAAGACACTGTCGACAACATTTTAAACAGAATTTACAGTGATCATTTGATCCAGAGAAATCTCATTAGAAGAACCTTAAAGATACTTTTACTGAACGGCTTCCAAAAAAACTCTATTTTGATTTAACAAGTTTGTACATGAACATGTCGGCGATGTTTCAGTGGGTTCTTCATTTGACTAATGCAATCATGACTCAGTTAGAGGAAGCCGTTCTTAGTCAATTAGTTTCAGGCTAGGTATTTTACAGTTTTGCATCCGTTAAGTTGACAATACTCTGTTGCTGGAAAAACCTGAATATTTCAATCAAATTTGAAATGAAAAGAATTCTTTTGATAGTAATATTCGCTACTGATCGGTTTCCTGATAATAGGGTTCATTTCCTAAAAATCACGTTTGCTGATATTAAAACTGATTTATTTTCAAAGAGACACACACTAGACAGAATTGCCACTCTACAAGTTAGACATCCTGGAGATGTAGCACTGCCTGAGTGAAAGGAATATTCCACTGCACTGTAATGTTCTGTTCAACAAATACAAAATGGTTTATGCCATGCAACTATCAGATCAGAAAAGTATTAAGTCAAAAACAACAACTTCTGAAATTGAAGACACAAGCGACAATGCCTTTAGAATTTATATTCTAATTCCCTTTGTCTAGTAGATATTTGCAGGTTTTTTAAATTTTTTTAGCAGCTTTAATAAAAATGAGCATATGTAGCTTAGCATAAAAATATTGATTTTTAATAACTCTCATTATCAATAAATAAGAGTATTGGGAAAAAAGTTAAAATAAACGAATATGGTAAGGCAATGTACTTACTCTCACTTCAACATCTCTTTCTCCAACTTCAGTTTGGTTTATCGTGTTGTTTGGCAACTTAAAGCCATTCAATGTTTCTGTGGCATCATCACCATCCGTACTCGATAGGTTTTGATTTGCAAGGCTATCGGGACCAAGTTTTTTCACAGACACTGTTGCTGTTTCAGTTTTTACAACCGACATCTTTTCATTCCTTCCCATATTTCTCAGTAAGATGCTCATAAGGTTCTGTTGCGTTTTTGTTACTTTTTCAACAGGTCCTTTTGTTTTCAAGGCCTTGAAGTGAAAAATGCTATCAGAGTTACCAAGGATAAATTAGGCAACTGTAACTACGATACAATCGAGTAACAATGAATTAAATATTTTATTATTCTAAATGAATTTCATCAATGCTCATGTACCAGCCTTCCACTATTGATTTTTCCATTACAAATCAATTTTTGCAAGCCCTGAATTACATTTTCAGCAGCAGCAGCAGTAGTAGTAGTAGTAGTAGTAGTAGTAGTAGTAGTGGCAGTATTAGGTAGAAGAGGAAGAATTCTAATAAGTGTAGGGGTACTAGTACTGTATGAATTAGAAATATTGTATTATTTTTAATTTCTATTTCTTTTTCCGCCTTCTATTTGTGCATAGAGAAAAAAGTAACATTGGGCAAAGAATCCACACCTTAAGTTCATTAGTTACTAAAGCATGAGAATTTGTTTTCTTTGCATTTAAGAGTTCAGTGATAGGGAGAAAAATAATGACCCTATTATATCACATTTAATGAATCTTAAAATATTCGTAATAACGCTTTAAAAGAGCTCAAGGAAATAGTAATTTTGACGAAAATTGTTTTGGATTTTGTTTAGTAACACTTTTAAAATCATAGTAATGTTAATAATAATAGTAATAGTAATGTTACATGTATTGTTTGTTTATCATACCACTTTCTCTTATAGTAATTTGAAATGATAGACCTTATTAAGCATTGTAATCTGCTCAGATATTAGCACTCTTCTAGGCGTGCCTTCTCTTTGTGGTAAACTGATCATTGCATGCTCAATGCTATATCAGATATACTCAAACTTTAAAAATCGACGAAAAGTGATTGATAGGGTTTTTTATGTTTTCATCTTACTTTAAACTAATAGTCTCTGAATTCCACCTTTTATTCTGCGTATTTTCTTACATAAAATCACATTTGCACTGCAACCAGATGAGTAATTGTTGTATTCTAAATAGATGAAAGTAATGATTGTGATTCTTAACAATATATAGCGTCTTGATTCAACCATGAAAGTTGTCGCAAGTTCTGTACGCTTTGAGTTCTTAGAGCAAACATAAACATTTTTTACGTTTTTATTTAAATGAACATCGTGTCATTGATTGAACCTACTAAAAATTCAGCAGGCTAATACCCACATAAAATCACGGAAAACCACTTTCAAAAGGATAATATCAATTACACTGGCTTGCGAATTTTAAAGGTTAAGAATGTAATAGCTTATTCTAGGGTAGTTTGGTATTTTAATCCAAAAATCATACTCATTTTGTCCAATCAGGTCAAATTTTTAAGATACGAGGTAGTAAAAGAATTGTTACTGACGCCCTGTAGTGCTATTTATTGCCTTTAATTTTGGATTGCTTCACAAAAAGCCAAAAAGCATGTATTCTCTCTATCAAACTTCAGAAAATAAAGAATATATTTTACATAAAAGCTAATCGTGGATGAAGGAGGGAGGAGTGACTTTCTCCTGTCCTGAATAGCCACCATGTCTCTTTTCAAACACCAACAGTAGTCCGCAAGAAAATTCACATCCCACCGGCCTTGGTAGCGTTCTTTAACGACACAAATGCCCTGGTGGAAACGCTATTCCTGTTCCTTACTTAACTCTCCACAGTTCAAAAGGAAATAGTCAAAATGGGACAGTAGAAAGTGCATTTCAGTTGACATGCGAGCCGCTTACTTTTAAAATTTCTTTTTCTTCAGGAATGGGTGGACTTGCTTCTCGTTTTGCACTTCGGTTGTTTTCAAGAAAGATTGCAATTACTGACTTAAGCGGCAGCCAAGCAGACAGCTCAGCTTCACTCAGTGCATCATCGAACATTGAGTCTTTCATGAGTTTCTTTATCTAAGGCCGATCAAAAATGTCAGCCTGAAGGAAAGTAAACCATCTGTCTTCCCTGTCCATTGCCTTTACAAAGTACTCCATAAGTCCCGGTTTGATATGTAAGGATGGTAATAATAACCTGTTTGGTTCAACAAGAGGGCGAGAGTCAATATTGTGCTAACCAGGTTCCAACCCATGTCTTGGTGGCCATTCTTGTCTGATATGATACTGATCACCAGCTCGACTTCCCCACAAACATAGAAAGCTTGGATACTTTGTGTGCCTACTCTGTAGTGCTTTAACCAATCTAACAACCTTAAGATCTCCACAGATCAATTAACCAGATCATGATAGTTCAGATCAGATAACAACTGATCCATATTGTCGTGGGTTCCTCTCATTTGCACAAAATGGTCTTTTGGAATCGAAGAGTATTTCCATTATGAAGAAAAACTGCCTTAAGACGTCTGCTGGGCTTGTCGATGAAAAGTCTCCATTCAGTAGCAACATATTTCATTCCCAATGATTTCACCAAATCAGCAGTAAGCCAATAACGAGTGCCTATGGGTTGTAAAGAACTTTCTAAATTCTCTTTCGCGCTCTCGATACCAGTATAATGTTGTTCTAGCTGCTAGAAAACTGTTTTGGTCACGAAGACAAGAACCCAGAAGCTGTATTGTTTACTTTGAGAGGTTTAGGTCTCATGTCAGATCATTAAGATATGCCTGTGTTCGATGCACTGAGCTGTGATTCTCTTCTGGCATGCATTCTTCACCCTCTGTTCTGTCGTATGTGTTATCAGATTCCGATTCCAAGCTAGATTATTGCAAAATCTGGCTCGGAGACAGGTAGGTCTGGACTATGAGGGGCTTGTTTTATGACAGACGGATCATCAGGATACTGAATACAATGGTTATTCCTGCAATTGATTCCTTGAAGATTAGGCATGCAAAAATAGCAGTCTGTCACATGATAATTCCTCTCTCTCCACACCATAGGAATAGCGAATTGCATACTTTTCCTTTTGGTATTTTTGCAAACACTCAAATTCTCAACTCCTATTTTGCTGCTAACATGGGTTGCAAATGACTTATCCCTGTCTTCAAGCTTAATCCCAAAGTAAGCATTATATATCTTTTTCACAAAATCAGTTATTTTTGCAAGGCGACCAGGACGAATCACATTACCAAATATATAACAGAATCTGTCAGAATGCTTTGTACATTTGCGATCCATTCTCTCTTGTTCTAAAATACTAAATAATTACAGTAGATCCGTTCATTGTGATTTCAAGTCACATTGACTGGATTTTAGCTCTATTAAACCATAAATGACCATCCAGGAGTAAACAGAAAAAGTTTCAGTTTCAGTTTCCTAAAGTTAAAGACGGATGCAATTTCAGTTTCAGATTGATGCTGCTGCAGTTACATTTTCTATAAAAAAACAAAGATTGTGTTAACTACAGGCCTGTTTTTCTTGAACTGAGTACCATTCAAGGGTTAAAACATGCACTAATCATCTCTCAAAAACTTGACCTGACCACAGAAAATGGATGGATTTTTGGATTTAGCACACCAAGAAATACACAAATAAGTTGAAAAACCTTCGCAGGCCATTGTTTTTAGTAATAATAATGAAAGTTTAAGTAAATGTGGTGTTATTGGCATTGATAGCAGTAGTAGTAGTAGTAGTAGTAGTAGTAGTAAAGTGCCAGTAAGTGTTCTTGTTGTTGTATCAAAATTAACATATTTATCAATAATAGAGTGAGTTTTACAATTCTACAATTCAATTTTACAATTTTAAACTGTTACCTCTTCATTCGTCTCTATTCCAATATGTCCTTTTTCTGCATAAAAGAAAAAAACCCAGCAATAACAAAAGTTACCTTTTTGCTATGCTATATTGCTTTAAATAACAAAATATTAAATGAAATCTTCTGAAGTAATAGGCATTTATTGCACATAATAATGTTGCATGGGTGGTGAAGACTGTAGCACTGATAGCTCAGTTAATCAAGCCGATAAGCATTGACACCATAAGCAATTTCGTTTAAATCCAATTCGGTTTTTATTTACAGTCCAATATTTTTTCTATAATAAGAGTTTCTTTGGATGAGGTGATTTAGTACTCTTGAGCTGGACGTCATGCTATGATTATTAACAATATCATACTTTTTACCGAATCAATGCATTTAAGGTCTGCTCTACACTTTCACCAAGGATATTGGCGACTAAACTTATAAAATTTACCTGAAAATGATTTTGTGTCAAGTAGTCAACTGTCAACTAAGTTTCAATTTCTTACAGCTTTACTTTAGACCCCCGTTGGGAAACAAATTACTGTCAGTCTGCTAGCAATTCTATTTTATTGGTGTAGTAGCATTTGGTTGCTCTACGAAGTTTCATTAAACAATGTCTGTGCTATCTACCTTTTAAGACTTAACGTACTGATTAAAACATAATTTTAAGATTGTGAATGAGAAAAACAAAGAGAAATTGAGAAATAAGAGTTATGAAACCTAAAAAGAAAATAACACTATGTGACTAAGTAGTTACTGTGTGTTTACCATAGTCAAAGGAAAAGAGTGTTGGTTTTCGTTGCTAAAATAAGAGTGTGGTTGGGACTAAGGGGGAAATAAAGAAAGAGAAAGAGATTTTTGGGAAGTAGATAAGAGAGAAAAACCAGAGTTAATTTAGAAATACTTTTTTTTTATTCAATGACGTAAAAAAGTTGAACTGGAATCGTGTGTATAGATATGTGCGTGAGTGTGTTGGGGTGAGGATATTTCTTCCTTATTTATTGACATAAATGTATAAATTTTTCATATTAGAGCAATTATAAATGAGTCACAGTAATATAGAAGTTCAGGGGCGAGAGTATTTACATAAAAATTATCTTATTCATCTTATTTATCACAATTTATAAACTACTTTCTATACATGGTAATCATTTAATGGAAGTCAATCATTTTATTGAACTCAATTATTCAATGTAAGTCAATTCTTCAATGTAAGTCAATCATATAAAGACAATCATTTTTGGTTGGTCAATCATTTCATAGTTTCTATGTCTGTTTTATTATTCTAGTCTGATTAGTTTCAATCAATTATCAAATGTAAGTCATCTAATTTAATCCCTAGCATTGTTACCATCGGATGCTCTTTTTGAATTCATAACCTGAATGTGCAACCAAAACTTCAGAACTAAGGGATTTCACACTAACATCCTTTAACGTGTTTGAACTTGCTTTGTAATTAGAAGTTTCGGGATGATTTTGGAGCCATGAAACCTCAATAATTTTTATCGTACTCATATATTAGGAAAATTTCACGAGTACAATTGGTGGTAAGTTTACTCGAAAAGCTTGTAGGTTAAGTTTGTCAATGAGATCACCTTAACAAGTTGAAGTCTACCACTTAATTAACAAGTAGATAAAGAATTTCCTGCTGTATCGCTGGTTATAATTTTATTATCTATCATTTTATTATACACTATAATGTCAGTAAGTGTAACCATCTATTCCGTTTTCTAATATATAGATTTTATCATCAAAGCAACTTAGAGATATTTTATATATTATATAACTTCCGAGTTAATGATTTTGACTTGTTATTGTTTTCGTCATTTGATTCATTTGTTTGCTATTCATTAAAACGTTTTTTAATTTACATGTTTAATTTCATTTTTAATAAAGCTCTTTTTAATATCTTTAGCAGCCTTTCCACCTTTTATGTCCTCTTTAAGTATCCATTTTCGAGCTCAAATCTATGAATTAAATAATTTGATTCCCACCCGCTTCATCTTTAAATTTACCAATTACTTTTTTAGTCGTTTTATCATAATATGTTGAGGTTTCTGGATAATCACTGTTATCAAATTTCTCTTTATCATTCCAAAAATCTAGATACACATCATCAGCCTCTATTTCATATGTTAAATTATCAGAATCAGTAAAAAGCAACTTAGCTTTTTCTCATATTTGTTCTTAATATTATTATAATAAAAGTCTTACATTAGTGTTTTGCTAACATCTAAGATAAACATATCAACATATGGCAACCTGTTAATGATTACTGTTTCTTAATCTTATGAACAGCTACTAGGTTCTTGCTACTAACATGAGTGGTTTAAGCACCTATTTTTGTTAGTTTTTTTTATCAATGACGAGCCTGATATCTATTCGCTTTCTTAAGTTTTCCATCGTTTCAACAAATACACTATTATTCATAAGCTTGAAAAAAACCCTTTTCAAAAGAGTTTTTTGCATCTTTACGTTTATTAGTATTAAAATCAATATACGTTTTAAACCAAGGGGGTTGATTAAACTCGATGCAGTTTAGTAATTTAGTCAATTAAATCAAAAAGTATATTTACTAAAATCCTTAAATGTATATTAATTTTTAAAGCACAATACCAAGATACCAAATGAATACATAAAACAATAATAGATTGCAAGTACAAAAATACACTTACTAGTAACACTTGGTATACGAGCTGCATTTAACACGTTGTCACAAGCCTTAAAAAATGGTTTAGTAGACTGTTCCATAAGTTCAGGTCCAACCCCTTTATCAGCAATGCTCAATGCTGCTTTTGATAATTCTTCAATGGAACCAGATGCCACACCCTGTATATAAAACATCAATGTTCTGGTATAATATGCTATAATAACTAACATTTGTTAAAGCTGCTCTTGCGTTTAGAATCGCAAAATTGCTTAAATAACAAGGGATCTTCATAAAATTCCAATGTGTTAAATTAAAATATGCAGATAAAACAAATCATCGTTCTCTGTAAGTATATTATGATAATAGTGTTGTTTTACTTATTTTATTTGTATACTGCAAGGTCCATATATTGACGTCTGGCAAAATATTTGAATACATGGATATCAAGACAGCTCCAGATTGCCAAGATTGGTGAAAAAAACCCTTATTTTGGTTCCTTCAGTTTGTCAGATCTATCTTTTAATCTATCAAGGGTAAAGTTCCCACAATCTTCAAAATAGTTTTAGTCTCAAATTGTTTGCTTTCTCAGGCATTTGTTTATGCAGTCAGGCACAGTGTTAGTCAACATACACAAGGAAAATAAGTCCATATAAGAATAGTCTAGAAAGATACAAGAGAAATAAAGACGAAAATGGATTCTGCGTGACAATGTGGTAATGGTCTGTATAAAGTTTCCATTTTCTATATCTTTGCAGATATCTATATCTATATCCTATATAGGTTTATTTATTGTGCGATAATACAATGTACAGTAGCCTAGAAGGCTGTCCCTTTTAGGATATCTGATCTTCATGACAAGGCGATTCTTTTGGTCTAAACCACTTTGTACCTCTCTGGAGGTTGCACCTGTAAATTGCATCTTTTGTGTGCAGAAAGGCACACACTCACACACACACAAACACACACACACACACACACACATATATATATAAATATATAAAACGTAATTTTTTGATTAAGCGCAGGGTGCGCTTATTCAGTGGGTTCACGTATTTGAGNCTATATCTATATCTATATCTATATCTATATCTATATCTATATCTATATCTATATCTATATCTATATCTATATCTATATCTATATCTATATCTATATCTATATCTATATCTATATCTTTGCATATTTTTTATATCTTTTCTATATCCTCTATTTCTGTTTAAATTATGCTTAGACCAATATCGGACGGATTTATGTTTTAAAGCTATGTAATTCATTATAGTTTACTTCCAATGAACAGGACATTTTAATTTTCAGCTTAATAAATGTACCTTTATAAATGGATATTTATTTGTACACAAGATTTAATACAAAAAAGTATACATCAACAATTATATCATTTTAGTATATCATGCCTTATTTGTATCCATAAAAATGATATTGGACTTCATTTCAGCGGTGAAAAAGAGAAAAGAATGGCCTAAAGTAATGTAATATATGCAAATATATATTCAATTTATTCTTAGTTATTCTTTGTACATGAGCCTAATATTATGTAGAAAGGTAGAATGTTGAAATGTTTGTAAAAGATTTCCGTTAACTGTATTTCAATTATTATGAGAAAACACATAAAGATGATCTAGAAAAGTGACAGTACTCAACATATTTGGAATTATTCAGCTTTAACTAACAATTGGTTCTTTTCCATTCAACGATATCAATTGCGTGTAAAAAAACTTATGTAGCAGGATTACATTTTATTTCAAAGATTAGTGTATAGGATTGCTAAAAAGATAAAAAATAATCCAATGCATTTCTTTTAGGTGTTATATACGAATGAAAAATAGAAGTTGAAATAACCGTTAGACGTACAAATGGACACAAAGACGGATGTCTGTATAGACAGATTTGTAGATTGAAATGTGGTTAGTCAGATATGGTAAAAAACATATCTTTGAAACATTGGTATTTTTAAGTTTTGCAAATGTATATTTCGTAACCAGCTCAGAAATGAGTAAAAGGTAAAATATTCTATAAAATGATTTATGTCTTTACGTTGACGACAAAACTATTTTTTTAGGCTAACTGACTAAAATTGGCTATCAATTACCAAACTACAATTGATGCTAAATATATATATATCTATTCCGATCCCTCTTGTTAACTTTAAACCCCACTTTTACAGGTCTTATATCCTACCTCTACTACTTTTCTCTATGTGACATAAGCCTCGACAGATTTTTTTGAAATTCAAAATCCTATTCATTGAAGTACTACAAATTACTGTACATTTCAGTCAGTAGCCAATAGTATGTAAGATTATAAATAACATCTGCTTGATTGCTCACCTCTAACACTCCTAAACGTGTTAATAAACAATTTGTTATGAAGTCACTTATGTTACATTTACAAAAACCAGAACTTCAAGATATTTTAACAACACCTTTTCTAATACCCTAACTCACTTCTCTTCAAATTTTTCCTCATGATCCAGCTTTACATTAGATATATAAAAACATTTCAACTCTTAAAAGTACTGATAGTTGAATATTTATCCTAATGTTAAAGAATAACAAAATTCAATTAAAAAATAAAGCCAGTAGAATGGAAAGGCTTTATAAAGCCTGAACGTTTTAAAAACGTTTTTTGAAATCAATCAATTAAACATCTCAGCCAGAAGATGGATAAATAAATGAATTACTTTATAGATGAATAAATGTGTAGATGGATAAATGAAGAGAAAAAAAATTATTGCATACTTAAATAGCATAATGAAGAAAATAATAAAAAACAAACCGCAAAGGAGATAAACTGATAGGTAGATTAATACATTAAAATCAAATCTTAAAGTGGATAGTAAGAAGATAAAAGGTTTATTTAAAAAAGATATAATTTCTTTAGGAATTAATGATAATTTTTACCTGACTGTTTGAATCGATTTCATCAGTCCTTTCTGTGATTGATGCTATGGTAGCAGCAACTTGTATCACCGATGTAATATCTGTCATATTGGAACTGACTAATTTATTTACATCTTTCAACAGATTCTTCCGCAACTAGTAAATATCAAATAAAACAATGCAATTACTAAATAGTAAAATGTGGAATATTGTGGGGAACAAAAATTAAAATATATAAGTAAAAATCCAAAAATATGTAAATATGTAAAACCTATAACAAAGACCAACAATTAAAATCTTATAGATCAGGAGAAAGATTTTTCAAGTATTTATACCAGATAATTATAAATATATCAAAAATATATCCTTACGTTAGTAAATAAATTATCATTTCCTATTTAATGCAATAAAATGTCCTTTACATCTCTATAATTTCTACCATCACAATATTGTTTCTTATTGATAATTCAGCATTTTGGGAGCGAAATTAACAGTGTTTTCTGATCTGCTGTTAACACTTAATCATCTAAAATATGTAAAAAAACCCCAGAAATGTGCAATTGGTGTGATCAAAGAAAAAGAGGTAAAATCAAATAAAATACTTTAAGCCAAGCTATTTTCTAACCGTATCAAAAACCAAACATCTCTCCAAGCTAGTTAATAGACTGTGGGTTGACTTATTTTCCAGAACATGGTTTGCATCACATTTAATTAATGAATTAGAAAAGCCATTTCATGATATCCTATTGCTTGTTTTTGTTGAAGTTTTAAAATAGGAAATATTTTATGACGACTTTCATGTAATTTTGACGCTATACCACATAAATCCTATTGTGTACTGGATATTTGTAGCTTTTGCTACTCTTGACATTGCAGGACCTCTGAAACAATGCTATAGCTTTAAAAATATTTAATTTTCAATGTGATTGCAAATTTAAAATTATGATAGCATTATCACTCTCAATATTTCCCTGAACATTAATAACTTACCTCTTTTCTTTCTGCTTTTTTATTGTCAATCGGTGTCTTACCGTCTGCTGAAGGTGTCGGTGTAGTTTGAGTTTCAGAAGAATCTTCACTCTCTGAATTGAGAACTGAGGACAGTGCAGTTGCCCACTGTGCCATTGCTTGTGGATCATTTTCATCTGGTTTTGATGAATCCATCATTTTTGTAAGATTTACAGCCTCTTCATTAGGAATAGGTTTCACCTGGAATACAAAAATTTTAAATTTGTGACCAAAGGAAAATATATTATTTAATTACCAAATCTGTGTGTATAGTATATCCATGTTGCTGTTTTATTCTGGATGACCAGGTATTGGTATTAGTTTTCATATTAAGTAGCAGGTATTTACAGGAGGGATCGTGTAAAGATTGTCAATCTCTAAGGTAATTACTCTTCTGCGGATCTCTGGATACAATTAAACTGAAACACACGATAGTGTAGCTCTACTTTCAAACTTCGTCTCTATAATCCTTTTCCTACCCCAAACTTACTCGATACTTCCTTAAGTAAAAGAAATGGTTTCTATGCAATTGTGTTTCCTCTTACATCGGTCAGTCTGCAATTTGCCAGTTGCCTGGGCGTTTTTTACAAACGTTGGGCTTACTTACAAACTGTTTATGATTTGATATTCAGACTCAGAGTTAACAGCAGAACTGTTAAAAGTAAACGCTTTCGTTACTTCTTGGATCATAATAATTTATTTGATTAATGATATGTTCATAAATACATACATTTCAATCTGCTGACAAGTGTTTCGCTGTTCAACACATCAGCATCGCAACTTGGAAAATCTGAATGTTTTTATTTCATGTAAAGGCCATTGTCAATTACTATTAGGATAGTCGTATGAGACAGCTTTAGGCAAACGTTCATTCAGAAGTTAAAAATTGTTATTGGCAAGAGATTACAAACAAATACAAGAGTGGCAACCGTTGCATAGTCGCATAAGGACACTTTCATCAATTTGGAGAGAGTCCAGCAACACAAAGTTTAGGTGCAAAAACAGTTCTATCCGCAGACAGGATAGATTATATAAATATACTTTTTATGCTATTTATCTAATATATTTCAGTATATTTTGCTCTAAAATAGACTTAAAATGTTTAGTGAAAGGCAAGGTGGAAATAACATTGAAACTACTGGTGAATAATCTTTCCCAAGATACTTTGGTTGACATGCATGTTCTTCACGAATTTTGCAAGGTAATGCCTTATTCTAAATTCATTTGATTTGTTGCTTATTAAAAGTTTGCGATAGTTGAATTGAGAAAGCTTTGAATCCTTTGACAAAACAAATAAAAAATGTTTAACCCATACATCAGTCAGGGTACCTGGAAAATTGCTTCTTCCCTAGATGAGTACATAAAATTCACTAGATTGTTCTATAAAATGCTCTTGCCTTTGCAACAGTATATACAAAGTAAAAAAATATGAAATTTTTGTAGTCGAAGTGTGTCAAAGAGAAATCGTGTGTGGAATTTAGGCCCTTTTTTATTAATGTCTTAATTCTTCTCCCTTTCTTTTTCTTTTAAAAGATAACTACTACTAGGTATTTTCGTGACATTATCAATCAAAACAGAACAATTGAGTCGATATTTTTAATTCTTACCTTTAGCATAGGAATTTCTATCTGTGTAGAAATTTCTATTTTAGTTAAAATGAAATTTTCCTGAGGCAGGCATTATGTAATGGAAACCTTACAGTTTTTAGGAAGAATTTAACTTTTTGTGATGATATCATCTAATCCATACTCTTTTATTTTTTAACACTTTGAAAGCAAGCTTTACTTCTTACAGCAGTAGGTTTGGCTATTTAAATTAAATTTCACCTTTGAGAAAAAAACAACAACAAATTTTAACTTTCTGCTATCGAGGCACTCCTATTGCAATACAAAAATTGCATTTTGTATATCTATCTGAAGATTTTCTTTTGCGCATTTTGCTTGAGCTCTCCTATACTTCTAATCTTATCATTTTCCAATGTTTCTGTGTCTCAAGCTATTTATTTTAAATGCTCTTATAAGTCATTAGTTTAATCCAAATATGTTAATATGTATTATTGTGTTGATTTTTTTTCATCTGAAAAGTAGATTATACTATATTATATGTATTACGAAAATCATCACGAATTTTTTCTTGTCACTACCTAAAAACTTGGCTCACACTTTTATAGTTTGTAGAGTATTTAAAAAAACTACAAGCTTAATGTTGGAAGTTTCAAGAAATATCAATTCAGTAGTATATACCTCCACCAATATTGGATCTGCTTCAGTGTAGCAATCATAATCATCCAAAACTCTCACAATAATTGTTATTGTGTAATTTTTTTCCTTATTTCCTAAAGGAAGCACAGATGGTGGATTTACAGGAGATCTTCCAAAATACCAAATAGGATCATTCGGTTTCGTTGCTGAACTGATTTTTGGGGCTGCCTTTTCCTGACCCGTTCTATAACGAAATTCGTATCTCACTGCAGAATCTGCACTCTTCCAGTTTTGACAGGTAACCGAAAACTTTGTCTTACTTACATATCCGTTGCGATCACTGTGAAAGAAAAGAAATGTATTAGCACTATTGGAAATGTCTTCATTCAAAAACAAAAATTAATACTTTATAATGAAAAAATATTTCAAAAATTGGTATGAAAGAGTACCATAGAATTGACGTCTGCTGGACATAGGGTTTTTAAACAATGATTTTTTAACGCACAAGAAATTCATTTTATTTTGGGTATGCGGGTTCAACATGAACCTCAGGGAATGGATAACCCTGCCCTGCACAATCCCCGGGACTCCCTTTGGCAAGGTGTACCACCCGGTTTAGCTACCCCTTCCAGGGTTACGGAGCCTTCTTCTCCTCTGTCGGTTCGTCCTGCTAGAGAAGGGATGAAGCATTCCTGGGCATATGAACTTCCTTGATGAGGTCACTGGCCGGGGATGGCCACTCACTGCCTTGTGAGCAGGTCTTTTGACCAAAGCCTAGGCCCACCGCCAATAACTGTGGTTGGTGTCAGGAAGGGCATCCGACCAGAAAAACAACTGCCAATTCAAAAATGCGAATGACTGAACAAAATAATATCATACCGGATCGGTCGCGGCCCGGGTTACCAACGACCGCCTTTGCCTTGGGAGACCAGCGAGGTATTGGAAAATATACGACTGGCTACAAAAGCAGAAGGAAACGTGGAGGAAGAAGGGTAAGAAGTAAAAAGGAAAAGCGATGGAAGGAAGACCGAAAACAGGAGCTCACGATTGGTACTCTCAATGTTGGTACAATGACAGGGAGAGGAAACGAAATCGCAGATTTGATAGAAAGAAGAAAGCTGAAGGTTCTATGCGTGCAAGAAACCAAGTGGAAAGGCTCAAAGGCAAGGAAGATTGGAAATGGATACAAGATCTACTACAGTGGGACAGCAAACAACAGGAATGGTGTGGGCATCATCCTCCACCCATCGCTCACTGAGGGGGTTATATCGGTAGAGAGACGTTCAGACCGAATCATTGGAATACGGATGGAGATTGGAGGTACTATCATCCAAGTTATCAGTGCCTACGCTCCACAGAGTGGATGTAATGAAGAAGAAAAGGAACGATTTTGGGACGATCTGGATGACTATGTGAGCAAGACCCCCGGCAATGAACGTGTGTATATAGGAGCAGATCTCAACGGACATGTTGGAGAAGGTAATGTGGGAAATGAAAGAAACATGGGCAAGCATGGACTAGGAACAAGAAATGAGCAAGGAGAAAGAATAGTGTGCTTTGCAGAAAGCTTCGACCTAGCTATCATCAACACATTCTTCATGAAGGCAGGGGAACAGAAAGTGACTTACAAAAGCGGTCCACATAGTACCCAAATCGACTATGTACTTTGCAGAAGAAGACTGCTGAAGGAAGTCACAGACTGCAAAGTATTAACAAGTGATTGTGTTACACCTCAGCATCGACCGGTGATATGCAAGATCACATTGCAAACCCCATTACAACGGACTAAAAAAGCGGAGCCAAGAATCAAATGGTGGAAGCTTAAAGAACCAGAGATGGGAGAAAGGTTCAAGAATGAGATCAGAGAAAGACTTGGAGAGGTCTTGCCAGTAAACTGGAAGACAACGGCAGATGGAATTCGTACAGTGGCCAGTGAAGTGCTCGGTAAGACCACTGGTAGGCTAAAGAAGGAGAAAGACACTTGGTGGTGGAATGAAAAGGTACAGGAAAGTATAAGGAAAAAGAAGCAAGCCTTCAAGAGGTGGTATGCAGATGGAGAAGAAGAAGCTAGAGCAGTGTATAGGGAGGCAAAGAAAGAGGTCAAGCGAGTAGTGGCGAAAGCAAAAGCAGAGGCATTTGAGGAACTGTACAACAACATGGAGACATGCGAAGGAATGAAAGCTGTCCACAGATTGGCTAAACAAAGAAACAAGGACACACAAGACATACAACACGTTAAGATGATGAAAGATGAAGATGGCGTTGTATTGATGTCAGAACCGGAAATCCTGGGGAGATGGAAGGGGTATTTTGAAGACCTAATGAATGTTGAGAACCCCAGGGAAGGCCGAGAAAACAGTGGAGCAGTCCAGGACAGAGAGATAAGACCAATCACACGAGAGGAAACTAAAAGGGCACTTAGCAAAATGAAGAACGGTAAAGCAGTTGGTCCAGATGAAATACCAGTAGAAGCCTGGAAACACCTTGGGAATTGCGGAATTGAACTCCTAACAGACCTATTTAATGATATCCTTGAAACAGAGCAGATGCCGGGAGAATGGAACAAAAGCACATTAATCCCAATATACAAGAACAAAGGAGATGTGCAAAGCTGCCCGAACTACAGAGGAATAAAGCTGCTAAGTCACACCATGAAGGTTTGGGAGAGGGTGATAGATCAGAGAGTCCGGGAGGAGATCGAAATCAGCCCAGAACAGTTCAGCTTTGTGCCCAAGAAAAGCACAACGGATGCCATTTTTGCGCTCAGAACTACAGCGGAGAAGTATCGGGAAGGCCAACAAGAGCTTCATTGTGTATTCATCGACCTCGAAAAGGCATTTGACAGGGTACCGAGAGAGGAAATTTGGTATTGCATGAGAAGGAAAGGAGTCTCGGAAAAGTATGTGCGCTGTATTCAAGAAATGTACAGAGAGTGTAGGACGGAGGTCAGATGTGCTGCAGGAAGGACAGAAGCATTCAGTGTAAAAGTAGGATTGCATCAGGGGTCAGCCCTGAGTCCACTACTCTTTGCTGTAGTGATGGATGTGTTGACAGATGAAGTAAGAAAGGAGGCGCCATGGAATATGATGTTTGCGGATGATATTGTGCTCATGAACACAGGGAAAGGACAGGCTGAAGAAGAGCTGGAAGGATGGCGAAATGCACTTGAGAAACGTGGTCTGAAAGTGAGCCGAGCAAAGACGGAGTACCTCTGCATAAACAAGAAAAGAGACTTACCACCAATTAAAATCGGTCATGATGATCTCCCAGAGGTAGAGAATTTCAAGTACCTCGGGTCCACCATTGAGCAAAGTGGCGATTGTTCAAAAGAAGTGAAGAAAAGAATCCAGGCAGGGTGGAGCAAGTGGCGGAGCACGACTGGAATTTTGTGTGACAGGAGAGTACCGGTCAAAGTCAAAGGAAAATTATACAAAACAGTGGTAAGGCCTGCGATGCTGTATGGACTAGAGACAGCTCCTCTAACCAAGAGTCTTGAGAAGAAGATGCAAACAGCAAAAATGAGTATGCTGAGGTGGTCCCTTGGAGTTACAAGAAAGGACAGGATCAGAAATGAAAGGGTCAGAGGCACCATCGGGATATGTGACATCGCAGGAAAGCTGAGAGAGACACGGCTAAGGTGGTATGGACATGTGCAAAGGAGGGAGAAGGATCACATTGCTAAACGGATGCTGAACATGGAGCTGCCTGGCAAGAGAAAGCAGGGAAGGCCAAGGAGGAGATGGAAAGACTGTGTAAGAGATGACATGAGGGAACGTGGCTTGACCGAGAAAGACGCACGTGACCGACTCAAGTGGAAGAAGTCAATTCGCTGTGGCGACCCCTGAAAAGGGAAATGCCGAAAGAAGAAGAAGAAGAAGAAGAAATTCATTTTATTGGATATTTTAAAAATTCTTCTACGTTTAATCACTTCAAATAATTCGAAAGAAACTACTATTCCAACTACCCCTAATTATTTTTTTAATTTTTATTGATATGTGAGTAAAGATATTTAGCACATCCTCAGATTTATGTTATCAAGGCAGTATAATTCTGTTGACTGTAAAAGACGGTTTTTATAAGCTATTTTAAAATTACCTAAACATAGGTAATTTTTGTAAATGAAATAAAAAATCATATTTAGGAAAAAGACCTGAAATTTTAGAAAAAGGTGGATTTAGATAAAAGATATGACATATTGGCCCGGCTAGAAACAATAAATCAGATACAGTGGAATTAAATAAATACTAGTTAATTTTATTTAAATACCAATATTCAGTTGCATAAAAATTTTCTTAAAGAATATCTGGTTTTTTCAGATTTTTTTCTTTTTACAAGACTCTTGTCTGTGATACATCAACAAGACCCAAAATTCAACTCGAATGCACATTTTCAGCAGAAGAAGTCAGTACGACAAAGGAGAAAAGTTTAACATTGCCAGGTAAAACTTTTTTTGCGGTCCTCTGGCAAAGCCGATGGCAGGAAAATAACGAAGTATTGGTAGCTTATCACTTATATTACAATGTAATAGCGAATTATAAGAGATGATAACTTTAAAGAAAAATCCATGTGTTGTTCTTTAATATTCACTGTCAAGTAATGACTCCTAGTTCACAAACGTCATCGCTACCTCACATCTAGTACAGGCAAGTAACAAATGCGCCGTTGTCTGTATGTTATTAGAGAATTCTCTTTTATCATTCTCTCAGTATGGGATATTTTTGTAAATGTGTTGCTTTATTCATTTTTAATCATTAAAATACCCTCACACTTTAGTTAAGTGTGAAGGGAAAACAGAAAAAAAAATAGTTAAGCTAAGAGAAAGATGATGGAATTAAGGCTCAAAAGTCAAACAATTTAACAACTTAACTGTCAAAGAACACAAACCACAGCCATAGAAAGCCTTATCACAACGAATGACAACAACATCCTCAAGATGATGTTGAGAGAAATAAGTCACCCAAGATACAACTGACTGAGCTTGTACCAGTGACAAAAGCTCATCCGAACATTCCACATGATACAAATACCTTAAAAGTTTATTTGGGATGCCGTTATTAAACTTGGTGACAGAAAGCATGGACAAACTTAATGTAAATGGAACTTTGTTGACCCCCGTAAGACATTTGACAACGTGAACTATGGTTGTATACTCCAAAAATTTTGTTGTTATCCTATCTATGTTAAAGAAGCCTAATAAATTAGCAGTTGTTTATATTCTGACGATGGGAGAAGTATCTCTCGAAACGTAGCTCAGAAAAAGCTTACGACTCATGACATGATAAAGCTCTTACATCTGTTTATAGTCTAGTTATCAAAATCTTATTCTTTGATATACACTTCAGGTAAAAATGTATTTCCGTTAGTATTCCATAGAGCTCAGCTTTAGGACCCTTGTTCTTCATTATCTGACTTAACGATCTCCAACTAAAGTGCTGGCACCTGGCAATGTAGGTAAATGATAGGGAAAACTAAACTAGTTACGTTTACATCAGGAAAACGTAGTACAATAGTTGATATCGTAATTAATAACAAGTAAATCTAAAACCTGAAGTAAATGAATACCTTGTGTTACTCTTGACTATTGTTTGAATATTGATAGTCACCAGCAGATGTACAAGCGTATTAGTTCAAGAAATATTTTGCTACTTCGTGTTTTTTTAATTAATACTTCATAGCTTGGAATATTCGAGAATTTATTTGAACGAGAAAAGATGGTCAGCAAAAGTAGTAGGAGATGGTTAGAGTTTGAGACAATAAGGAAAAAAGATTGCTATGAACGGTTTTGTAACTTTAAATGGCATCAAAATGCTAATATATACCAAATAATGTGAAACCTTAAGCACATGAGAAAATCATTTAATACCGAAATTACAGAAGATGCAAACAGAAACTGGTCTAAAATTGTCTTTCTATCAAGGAACTCTTGTATTCAAGAAGCTGAATGCTAAACTGAGTCAAGAGAAAAGTTATCATATTTTCCAAGATAAGATAAACAAATTCAATTTCTAGATCATAGATTATTGATTTTCTCAGCGTAGAGCTTTGAAGTCTACTTGACCCATATTGTTAGTTTGCGATTCTTCTATTGGTTCCATTCGTTAGTATCCATCCACTTAGAGAGAAACCTTTTTCCTTTTTTTCAGTTTATACAGATCTCTCTTTGTTAACAGTGTTACATATTATATTGTAAAACTAATTTTGCTGAAGCAGATAGCCTGTATAAATAATAACAATAATTTACCGACGAGCGCTGAGTAGCCCTCAGTGAATACCGGGTTGGTGTCCGGCGGTTCCTCGTACTGGGCTGATGGGATCGTTAGACGGGTTAGGTAGAATAGTACCATCTGAGGTAGAGTGTCTGTGAATGATGGCCCGCCGGTGGTCTACACCTTAAACTGCGGGGAACGGCACATCTCAGGGTGTGTTGTTAGAAGGTTAGTAGTCTTAGTCGAGGTTCCCATCAGCTCGTCGTCTAGAGATACAGTAGACCCCACTGCCTTGTGGGCAGGCTTTTTAGTTAAAGGCTAAGGGAGAAAACCCTGAAAGAAAAACACAACCACTAGGGTAGATGGAAGGAATTTTTCCTCCTCAGGGAGTAGCGCCCCTGCCTTTTTT
>RDPX01000013.1:1789265-1908344 GCA_003991215.1 Morbakka virulenta | reverse complement strand
AAAACTTGATTGATTGTGCACCATATCAATTTATGAAAACTTGATTAATTGTGCACAATATCAATTTATGAAAACATGATTAATTGTGCACCATATCAATTTATGAAAACCTCATTAATTGTACACAATATCAATTTATAAAAACTTGATTAATTGAACACCATATCAATTTATGAAAACTTGATTGATTGTGCACCATATCAATTTATGAAAACTTGATTAATTGTACACCATATCAATTTATGAAAACTTGATTAATTGTGCACCATATCAATTTATGAAAACTTGATTAATTGTACACCATAATAATTTATGAAAACTTGATTAATTGTGCACCATATCAATTTATGAAAATTTGATTAATTGTGCACTATATCAATATATGAAAACTTGATTAATTGTGCACAATATCAAGTTATGAAAACATGATTAATTGTGCACCATATCAATTTATAAAAACTTGGACAACCGGCATAAAAATATAATAACATCAGTATATTTATTTCGAAATTAATTTTATTTCCTATTACACTGCTTAGCATGTTATTGTATGAACCCTAAAAAGGGATCACTGCTTTAGTTTATTTGGTAGTAGAAAAAGAAACAAGAGTTTTAGTTGCGGTATTTTTCCTTTTAATAAAACTAAGTTTTGAAGCTCCAATTATTTTGCGATCTTGTTCGTTTTGTTTTCAGTCTTGCAACAAAAATAGTATTGTTTCATTTAACTTGCATTTATCTCTTTAATTGTTGCCAGGCTGTCATAAAATTCTAACATGAATAATTTTAACCAGAAAGGAATTTTAGGGAAATTATTTGACACCAACCAGAGGTAGATCTAAATTATGTGCTTAGATGTACTCAGTTTGGAATCCTTAGAGGCATAAAGACCTTGGGGTTTGGGAATCTTATATTATTACTTTAATTCATTTCTGGCTACGCCCTTTAAAACTCAAGAGACTCCTTTTATCGTATCCTGTTCTTAAAATTCAATTCCACATACTGGTGATAGAAAATGGACTTCACCTACTATTAACCCTTACGTTTAATAAACAATATGGTTGGCTTGTAGACTTGGCATGTCAAACTAAAATCATGTTTTGACAATTATTATTTTTAATGTCTAAAAAAGTTGAACAAACAAAATTAACATAATGACCCAACTCGAAATATTTTCCATTCAACCTTTGGAGAAACTTACACACACACACAAACACACACACACAAACACACACACACACACACATATATATATATATATATATATATATATATATATATATATATATATATATATGTGTGTGTGTGTGTCTGACCCTTAGAATATTAAAGCTATAAAATGCTCTTTGTTATTCTATTTTCACAACAATTAACACAAATACAGTTTACATCTTTGTTCTTTAGAATACAGTGGTCACCGCCTGTGGCTGACAAGTGGGACCAGTTGGTTTCATGCTATTCCTTCCATCAAAAGGTACTATCCCTCTTTGAGCTATATGAAGTTATTTGAAACTAAAATCTTAAAAAAAGTAATGTATGTACAGATACATTAAATGAATGTATTATGTTTCAATGGGTTGAGTTGATTTGTAAGTCATACTTTACTGACAACATCTGTGATGCTTAAATGCTTTTTGCTACCTGTACCATACTTGAACACCTCCTTTTCCATCTCATCAGAATTCTCCAGAATGTCAGTTTTTTCTTTTAATGGTAGGAATGATCGAATTGTTGTGACTGCAGTAATTAACTCTTTTGCCGAGTGTTCCTTTGGAGGGGCTTCTCCACATTCCTCGTCAAGGTCAGCACTTTCGTCGACTCTACGTTTCTTTGTACACTGGATCAGTTCAATGTCGCTTAGAGTTAAATCTCCAGATCTTTGTCTTGGTCAACCAACTCAGTGAACTGTTCTTGGGACATGTTTTCTTGAACAAGTAGAGGTTCTTCTTCCAGAACAGTTTGGCTCTCTCCAAATCCGGCTTTTGCATAACAGTTAACAATTGTCTCTTGGCTGACTTTTCTCCAGGCTGTGCTCAGCATATAGATAGCATGCAACAGAGATATAGCTTTTTTAAGGCTGCTGGCCTTCTTCGTGACATTGCTATCTAACTGGTTAATTATCCTTTTGTTCAAGAGGCCTTTGTAGTGACTTTCTAGATGCCTTCTCACCGTGCTCGCGTTTAAATTTTAATCCATGCCTGGTTTTAAATCTGTTCAACCATCCATCAGATGGTTCAAACGCATTCTCCATTGCCACAGCGAATTCCGTGGCCTTTGTTTTCAAAATAGGCAAGTTCAATCGTGCATCTTGATCAAGTCTCTGTTTAGCCCTCAAATGCAAAGCATCATCAACTTCTTCTTCTTTAAACTCATAGCTGACACGATGATGCTTGGTCATTGAATCTCTCTCTGCTTTTAGCGACCTTTGCTACAGTGGTCCTATCCAAATTGAACTTTTTCCCGATTCTTGTGAAATTGGGCTTTCCAACTTTTTCTTCTTTCTCTACTTCACTGATGACTTCAATTTTTGTCTTCAGATCAACAGCATTTCCTCGAGCAGGCATGATGGGTTTTTGATTTGTTCACCTTTGCTGACAGAGCTTTGAAGTGAAATAAGTGACAAACTAATAAACGACAGCGATTAAAAACCCCACCAGAATAACCCCTCCTAAGGAGAAAGCACTGCTCTACTCATATTATGCATTGTCATTAAAGCTATATTTTTCTCGCCTTTTGCAACAGAGTCGCTGCTTTTGAGTGGAATTGTTTGAAGATAATTTCAAGATGCAGCAGTATTTGATTGATTAAGCGATAATTACACTCAATGAGCTGCGCATCCTAGAACCTTTTGGCACGCGTACAGCGGGGTAATCAATTTTGCTTTCCGCGCCATATATATATATATATATATCACCTATTAAATAATTTTTTTTTATATTTCATTTTCAAAAAATCTCATAAAATTGTTTGTCTGTATAATTTTACTCATTGCTGTTGCTTTCAATCCTGAATCAATGGCAGGAAGTATATATCATTTTATCTTATTATTTTCTACTTTAAAAGATATAAGAAAACCTACAACGTATCAATAAAACCTTGCCTTTTAAGTTGTTAAAATATTGAAATACAAGAAAAAATCAAACTCCCGGTTTCACTATCGAAATCTCAGAAAAAGTGTATCAATAATGTAAAACTAAATCAAAGATAATTATCTATGTTATTGTATATGACCCATTATCAATACTATTTTGGATACTGAATGTTGCGTAGAAAAAAATTGATATTTTAAAAGGGGGAAAACTCCAAATATTTTGCACAAATATTTTGCCTCAAAGTTATACCATACCTCATTGTTATATTCTGACTGTGAATTGGCCTAGAGTCTTTAATAAAGAAGTTCTTTAATCCATTTGCTAATCCGTTGTCAGCTGTCAAGGTGACGTTGGTCCCACCAAATACCTTCATGTTATATGTTACGTTCAAATTTGTACTAATAATGTAACCCGCATAACTCTTTATTTTCAAATCAATTATTTTGGCTTGTACTCCAAATACCACCGTCGTATAGTTCCATGTAATAAGATTGCTGGCATTCAATGACAGGGTGTGGATACCTTGAAGTGAATCAAAGTTAACAAATTATTTGTTGCTTAATTACATTTTTCATTCTTCTTGAGTAAATTGTTTACCTTTTACTTTTGTACGGTAGTAAAGCAATTAACTGTACAATGCAATACAGTCAGTGATAAATACAAATAATATTAAATTTCAAATTCACCTTTGGCATAAAGGGTCTAAAACAATAGCTTTTATGTGAAAGTTGGATTTACCAAGCCTTTACCCAGAGACAGAAAGAGAGAGAACAGGATCGGGGAGGAGACAGAGACAGAAACAGAGATAGACAGAAACACAGAGGGAGACAGAGAAACAGGGAGATAGAGGGATAAATTAATGGTTGAGGTAACCAAGCTGTTTTACAAATTCTGGGGAATATATTTTATTTAATTTTTTTTCAAAATAAAAAGAAATACTGCTAAGAAATAAGACAGTCATCAATATTAAATACGTTCCTTTTCAAAATACAATCTAAAAAGAGCTATGATCAGATATCACCTGTATAACATAGTGGATTTACTGCCGATTTCCTAATGATATTTATCATCATGATCAAAATTATCACGATAATCATTATTATTATCATCATCAAAATTGAGTACCTTGCCTGGAACAGACGGCAGAACGGCAGAAAGGCAGAACGGCAGAACAACAGAACGGCAGAACGGCAGAACGGCAGAACGGCAATCACGTCTTTTCAATCCTCATGAATTTATGCTACTTTTCAAAGTAGACTTCAAATTCTAATAACACTACCTAAAATAAATACAAAGCCAGCCAGGACAATTTACCTGTACGTTGTGGCGTGAATTCATAGGTTGGATTTTTGTTAACATGTGTGATATTATGGGTCCCATTAAAAATCATCCATTTATATTCGATATGACTTCCAGTTTTTGTGATGGCTGTTATTTTCAGTACTTGGTTGACAGCATACCCTTGAGCGAAATACCACTGAGGCTTGATAACCACAAGTCCTGTAATACGTTCCTTTAAAATTTAATAACAAAAAATTATTCTAAACTACATTGCAAGGCTCAACCTCAAAGTTAATAACGGTAATGATGATAATGATAATAATAACATGAAAAAAATAATAATACGATGAAAATAATTATTGTTAAGATGCATCAGAAAAACTGAGAAAACTGATCATATGTGCTTTTGTTCTTTATTTTTTGCATTATCTCAGTGTATGTTTAAATGTAGTACCACAGGGCAATTTTTATAAGTTTAGTTTGTAAAAACTAAGATTCATGAGCGACAAGAAGCAGTTACGAAAACTAACTACAGTCAGCTTCCCAAAGATCCCAATGTATTCCAATTCTATTGTGGGAATTCACATTCCACTCTAATAGAAAAATCATTGCGATCCTGCCAGATAATGGCCGTTAGATACACGTAAGCTAAGCTACTATTTCACAGACCCAGTTGCCTCCCAATTACTGTGAAAGTTCAGCCAAAAGATGTAAAAAAAAAGTTCAAATATATGAGGATCTGGAGGTAGAGATCATTAGGATGTGGAGATTGAAAACAACAGCAATGCCTGAAGTGCTTGTTGCGCTAGAGTATATATACCAAAAGGCAAACATATATGGTATTTAGACGGTTTTTTGCATAGGAAGTCCACCATCTGGGAAACATTTTGTCTATGCAACCGATGTGTTATTCATTATAACTTAATCTTCAATCAATCCAGTTGAAGTAAAAGTTCATTCCACAATACTAATTTTAATATTGGTTTGCTTTGCAGCTTCATACCTGACACAAGATGTTAAAACAAGCTATAATACTTAATTTGCTTCCTATTTTGGAATACATAACCCACTTCGTTAAACAATTTTACCTCTTACTTTCTGTACTTTTTAACAAAGGTTTGTTGCATATATAACACAAAGATTTTTTCGAGGTATACCATGTCTCAGTAAACATTATTTTCTATAAATTACCCTTCTTCGATACAAATATTAATGTGATGAATGATAGGGTAGCACAAGATCTTGTTTATGTTTAGTCAGAATGAACAAGAACACTTAAAGTTTAAGAAAAAACTATTGGAAAAAAATAATAATTCCTAGAACCTTGATTTTTTTTACTACGATGTGACAAAGAGGTACCTGCTTTTCAATCTATACTAAAAAAGGAGGTATGAATCTTACAGAAAAAAATACAGTAAAAGTAAGATACTATGGGATACAACGTTTCGTATCTAAGTAGTCAGCCAATGATAATATATTCTCTACTTGTAAGGAAATTTTCATTGGTAACGCTAAGGAGCAATTAATAACTTTTCAAAATTTTAATATGATTTTAGAACTGATTCCTACTAATTTTGACTTGCTCAATCCAAAAATAGTCTCAGATTTTCTCATATACGTCCAAATTTCTCGGAGTAATACCACTCAAAATTCAAGTCCACCATTTGGTGCACAAGTTGGAAAGATACATTTTCTGCACATTTTTTGCAATGATCTGCCTCAAACACAAACTAGAGAACTACTACTCTCTTTATTTATTGATGCAGTGCACTGACAAAGCTCTCACGCATGAACAAAGCCACTCCAGAGCTTGTTCCAACACACCGAAACAAAAAAACTTCACACCTGCGTAAATCATTTGCGATTGTTTTATGGATTTGCACACAACCAACTTTATTCTGGGAAAAAATATAGTGGTACAGCAGCCATAAAAATCTTTTAAATTCCTACAGGTTCAATTACTTTATACAAAGTTGCTGCCATATAAGGCCACTTTAACATCATTAGTCGTTGTGCAAGACTCAGGATTTTGTTCCAAGAAAGTGATTCTGACCTTACTCTATTCCTAACAGTAAGGAAAGGTAAGCAGATATTAGCCTAATATACAGGCAATAAGCTCTAGTTGGGACAATACGATGGATAATAATTTAGTTCGTGAGGTTTGTTTCAAACAAATTTATGTACTTGCTTGAGTGCACTAAGCGGACTTCGAAAAGAGAAAATAATCCCTCGCTTTTATTCTTTCTTCATACCCCATGACCTCTTCCAGCGGCAAGTGTGCAAATGATACAAATCGTTTCTGTTACATCTGTGGGAGATATACGTTGACAGAGGTATATTTTGGAATTAGGTTAGGAGACCAAGGCAAATCATTGACTTCACATAGTCTGGATCTTTCTATGAAAGGCAGTGGACCAAGAGAAAGAAAAATCACATGCCATTTGGTACACAGATTGTTTAAAGAAAATTCAAAGCCAAGCAACAGCTTGCTATTTTAGTTCAGTAAAAACAACTGGATACAGTAAGAAAAGTAAACACAAAATTCAGTATTTATTCTTCATATCTGCTATCTATCCAATGCCTCGTTCAGACGAGTTGCCTGTCCTGATCTTTGAGGAGCATAAGGAAGTTTTGGAATCACCTTGCGCAAGTAATTGCGAGTCTGAAGCCTTAGTATTTGAATTCCACCGTGCCCATCCTGGGCGATAAAGCCATAATGATGTCAATAATTTAGTAAGGAATCTGTGTATTTAATGTATTTAATATTTTTATCATTATCATCAGTAAATTTTTCCAAGATAGCATAGGAGTTGCTGGCCATTGGACTTGCAAAGAAAAAGTTGCTTGAAGATTATGTTAGGACATCACACTTCTGTACAAGAGAAGCAGAGTTCCTGTAGTTTTTCAGTACTAAGATAGAATATATTTATTTTTACAACCTGGCTCAGGATTTTCCTGAAGCCGTAGGTTTTGTAGAATACAATCTAAGTGAGTGGCAATTATGCATTGATAACTCCAAGCAAAGATTGAAATGTGTGATTCTTCACAACAGAAACCTTTATGGTACTGTTTCTCTTGAACATTCAGCTAAAGTGAAAAAGAACTATGAGACTATCAAGACTTTGGTAGAGCTTCCAAGCTATCAATGTTATCAATAAATTATATGCGTCGATCTTAAAATGATAATTTTCTTCTTGGCCAGCAAATAGTGGGACAGCAGAAACGGTGCAAAAAATTGGTTAAGGACGAATATGCCTGAAAGAAAATGCTTAAATCCAGGCGACTGAACCTTTGCGAAAAGACCGATTATTTCTCGAGACAAGGTAATCTTCCCGCTACTACACCTGAAATTGATATTAATGAAGTAGTTTGTAAAGACCTCAAAGTACGTAAACTCGTGCTTCACCTACATCAGGGAAGCGATCTCTGTTATCAGTTACGAACAAGTTAGGGCTGATGTTTATAAAGGACTGCAAATATTAAAACTAATGAGGGATGAAAAGTTTCTGGAGTCAATGAATGTTAAAGAGAGAAAAGATGGGACTCACTCAAGATTATAGTTCATAGCTCTCTTCAAAATACTAATGACAGTAAATACAGGAAAATTGTTAAGGGACTGCTGAAAGAATTTGAGAAGCTGGGATGGAACATCAGAGAAGAAGATGTAATGGGTAGAGACAGGTGGAAGAGTCTCATACACCGTTGAACACCATAGTTATGGAAAATGAAGACGCTAAATGGAGAGAACAAGTAATTAAATTATTTGTAGCGTTTTCCTGCAAATGTGGTAGATTTGAGTGACCATCAGGGAGAGAGATACCACCAGAACATTAGAAGAAGCGGTACCAAGGAAGATGGGACTCGCACATGATGGCCGACTGCTGCTGATATATCAAGAGAGACTTGCAACACCGCAGGTAATCAGAGAAAGGTTTTAAGCAACGTCTCCTGCCTAAATAAACAATACCTTTGCAAAGACAGTGAAGCAAGTTATAACATGATGTGCATGTACATTAGTTACCTTATTGTTAGCTAGAATCACACCTATACACATTATATTTGTTTGTCTTATCGTTACATTTTCTTTAGCATAGTACTTCCATGTTTTCAATCGAATAATTATATAACCAGCAATCTCATTTAAATAATTATTTGAGTTGCATCTTTGCTGCTAACCCCATAAATGTGGCATGTGATATGGAGAATATATTCTTGACTTCAGCCTAATAAAGTGCGAATTTCAAGGTTTGTGGATATTCTGTACAGCAAAAATAGGACTTATAGCGGAAAATCTAAGACAATATACGATTTCAGGGCATCAAAATTAGTAGAATATGGACAAAAAACTCAGTTAAAAGACCTTTGTTCCCCAGCTCTACCCTCTAAACAACAAACACCTTCAAGCTGCACTGAAGCAAATATTCTTCTGATCTACAAACTTTACCTTAAGTCGAAAAATCACGGCAGTTGATTTGAAATAATAAACTAGAGGATATTTGAAAAACTGAGAGTAGATTGTTGCTTTAAAACTAACCAGATCCGAGGCCTGATGCCATTTTTTAGCTTATATTGAGTAAAGGTATTGACTTATCAGAAAAGAAAGTTATGAAACACTTAAAAATTTAAAGAACAATAAATTTACCTGCACTATAATTGTCTTACTAGCAGCCACAGAATTTCCATTCAGGTTCTTTACTGCTGCATTTAAAACAATAGTGCCCAATGTTGTCGCAGTATATTCAAAAAGAACTTTAGATTGTCTTGAGTACAAAGCGCGGATGGTAAACACAATATTGGCTGGGGTTAAAGAAGCTCCTGTAATCGATTTTCCTGGAACCAGATCATTCACGTCAGCATGAAATCCTTCAACTGTTACACTATCAAAGTATCCAAGATCACCGGTAGCGGACAAAGTAATGCCTAACAGATCTCCAGGCTTTACCTTTAGGTTTGATGTCTTAACATCCATTATCTTGTAACCAGTAGAATTTGCAGTGAAAATAATTTCTAGATGGAAAATACATTATACAACGAAGTTTGTTATACAAAAACTGCATATCAATTAATTATGAAAAATAACCAGAAACTAATCAGAAAAACAATAAGAAATTAAAATTGTATTGCATATCAAAAGAAGACTTCTTGTCATTATGTAATGTATAAGGTAATGTATAGCAAGAAAATCAGTTAAAACAGAAACCATTATGTTAAAGTTAAAAACATACCAAGCTTTTCTCTCAAACATTAAAAAACTATCTGGTTTGTCTTATGAAAACAATAAGTAGAAAAAATTATGTTGCTGCAACATTGATTGCATTTATGCATACGATCGACAACTTGTCTACTTTAGTTTTTTGTAACGGCATTGTCAAGCAGGAAATTATTTTATCTTCTTTAGTCTTTAGCCTATACAACAAGACTATTAAATTTCTGCCAAGCTACGCTGACAGTTCGAATACGATTTTAAAATTGTCTTTGTATTTGTTCTCATGCTTTCTTCACTTCTCTTCTCGTATTCATTCTTGCTTGCTTGCTCTCTTTCTCTCCCTCTCCTGATCTTTCAAATTTGTTTATATATAAACTATAATCTATAGACAGCTATAAATGGAATCTGAACAATTGTTCTGTAATTCATTGAACACAACGACAGCAAACAATGTCGTTTTTCACTAAACCATAAGTAACTTCTTTATCCTTTCGTTAAAATATCAGGAAGTAGTTTCTCAATACTGGAACTAGAAGAGCTGATACTGAAAATAGTATTAATGCCATAATTAAATACATAGATGATGCCCTCATCTTGTTTAGAAAATATTGAAAATATTAAAGAAGCCAATATGGACTTGTAGTTCCTCTAGTTTATAAGACTTAACGAGCTATTCAAAAATTACTTTAAAATACTAAGGTAGGGTGCTTAGAGAGTCACTTTCGTGACAGGGAACTATGGTGATCAAGAAGATAGGATTTATATCGGACGTTACAGTCGAAAATCACCGAAAGCACCATTTACTGTTCAAATATTGCAAGGACTTTGCAACAGATGTGTCACACGCCCCTCTAAATTAAGTAGGGCCTGAAATATACCAAACACACGGACAGTAAATATGAGTAATAATGATATAGATGAGCAAGTGTAAGTGTAGAAAAGGAAATGTTTCACAGAAAAGTTACCACGCCAGCTGACATTGACTCAACAATTTTTCAAGAAAAACAAATTCCTTTGATAAAGGGACCTGGTACGTGTGACGAAATCAACTACCTATGAACAAAAACTATCAATTCAGGAACTTACACAATGCAAAAACTGAATGCTAGTAGACAGAACCTGCTAATGAATGCTTCGCTGAATACTTTATTTGTCCTTGAAAAGTCGCGAAAATTCATTCAAAGAAATGATATTGGTTGCAGTTCAATTGCCATATATTGGCAATTGCAGTTCAATTGCCAATATATACGCTGGTGAAGGTACATAAAAGTAATTTTCCTGAAAGAACAGTGTTTTCGATGCCAGGCTTAGAGTATTACAGATTTGATGGTAGAGTGACAGAACACCGATCTGTTATTCCTCAACTGAAAATTATCCCAGAAAGAAAACTGTTGACCAACTGTAAACTTCATTCTTGGAAACTGATGAAATTTCAATTTCATTTAACGTCAGTTCCTTGTTTATCAATGCACCTGTCAGTGATGCTATTCAAGTAGCGGTAGACGCTTTATTCTCAGGTGAATTTCTACATCTACTCGTCGTTAAAAAATAGTGCTTTATTACAGTGACTCAACCATGAATAACAAATCTCATCATATCCACAAAAGATGCTCCATACAAACAGATGGATGGGTCACAACCAGCCCCATCTTTGGCCAATATTTGATTGTTAAGATTTGAGTCTGCAATGAAAGACGATCCTAAAGTCATTGAACGGATGGGTGAATATTCAGATAAAAAAATCGCCTTCTTCTGGTGCAAAGGTTAACTAAAGTTAACTCTCTGCATCCCAACCTAAAATTTACCTCAGAGGTGGAAAGTAAAGGGAAACTACCATTTTTGGACTTGTGTATTATACACTCGAGCCTAAAACGTACAAACAGTCAGTAATGGAAGGTTTCATTCATTGAAATTATAGATCTGCAGTAGCAGAAAAGAAAAGAAATGTTAGGGAGAAATTAATGCCCCCTGAATTCTATGATGGTATAAGTAAGTCAACAAAGGATAGCATAATTTTGAAAAAAAAGAGAAGAATAAATGGCCAGCAGATATAAACTGGATGAGAACCAACAACCTAAAATCAACCTATTTCATTCTACATTGTTGTAAAATTAAAGTTAACTTTCTAAAACATCTAAAGGGATTAGGAGTACCAGTACAATCCATCTTTACCTCAAGAAAGCTAAGAACAACACCCCAAGCTTGAAACCACCACTTAAAGAGAGGTTTGGAAGTAGAGTGATATATAAAATTACTTGTCCGGATCCAATTCCCGATGTGTCGGTCAAATCTCATGACATTCGATCGCTGATTTCAACGAGTACAAAACAAAAGAGGATGCAATTTGAAAACCCATTCCCAAGATTGTATCAAGCAAAATAGAAAATTAATCGATACAACATCTAATAGCTGAGATCATCTAAAGACTCTGGAAGCGTTGCAAGGACGAGTTTAGGAATAAAGAGCAAAAATCAAGATATGAAAATATGTTCATAGTTATATTCTAATAAAATGATAGCCTTGGAAATCATTTATCTTCTTATATTTTCCTTTTATTGCATTTTTGTAGCCATATTGTTTAGCACCCTTAATTCTTATGTTCTCGAATGATCGTGCTTTGTATTTTATTAGCTTTCTAGCATCTTGTGTATAAACATGGTGTTTTTTAGTTGTGGTGATATTAAACTGAAAATGAAGGCAAAAGGTTCAAAATGTACCTTTACTTGATTACATTATAGTTCTTTTATGTTATAACTAGCAGAAGTACCCGGCGTTGCTCGCGTAAAAAAGTACAATTTAGTAGGCTAGAAAGGCTCTATCAAGGTATCGCTCGATTAGAAATGTGATTTGAACTGAAATGGTAAACCATTTCATTTCAAATAACCGCAACTACCTTTACAATTGGGGTGTGGTACAGAAATGATAGGTAATTTAAACTTTGGTAATCTTACAAGGGATAATGTTAGAACTTCAAATTAAAAAAATGCTATGGCAATACATAGGCGAAAAAAAGAAGATTAACAAAACAAACGAAAGAGAAAGTCTTCATATTTCATATTTTAATATGTATTATAATTGGGTATAAGAGTTTTCTCAATGTGATAATGTGTATTTCATTTTGTTTTACTGTTTATTTGACTACCAGATGCTGTTTTATTAGTTCTCTTAATACTATAATTAGTCTTATCAACGAGGGACAGCATAAACTCTTCAACGTATGAACTACAAGAGTTAAGGTATAAAACAATATTTCCAAGAAAATTCTTAACTATCCCCATAATTTAGTTGTTAGGGTCAGAATGAAAGAATGACAGGCATATTTCTTATCTCACTCGATATCATGTTTGTTCTCCTAAAAAATTTAAATATTGTGCACACTTTTTCCATTAGGTTTCTTTAATTAAGCACTTGGGATAAACGAATTCTGTAGAAATCTTGTTAATGTCATTACTGATGTATTGTACCTTTGACTCAAAATACTTTTAGTATTGTCTTTTGTGGGAAGATAACTTTCTGTTTTTACAGGGAGATTCAAATAGTCAGATATATACACTAAAGGACACTACTTTATTACACCGCCTAGAAAGTAATCAAAAACAGATCCTTATTTCTAAATTATTCACATAAATTGGATCTCTGGTTTACCTGATACCATCATGAAACCATCACTAGGAACCTTTGGGGTCCCAAACGTTTTATTGCAGTATACATTGGGGCCAAAACAGGTAAGATCAGGTTTTATGCATGTGTTGGAAGGTTCCTTGTGCTTGCAGTGCTTGACATCAGTAGCGAATTGTGGACGAAATACCTGCAATGTTTAAAAAAATACTTAAGAAAAAAATCACTTTAAAATTTCTTAATTCCACTTCCATGAGAGGTAGTTTATAGAGCACAATATTCTGTAACCATTCATCCAAACACAATGATACAATTACTAGGGGAATTACAAGTATTAGGGGAATAGCATATACTGTTGTTGTTATGTTTTGTAGGTTATAAAAAGGCTTTAAATTCGATTGATTAGGAGTAGTATTCTGTGCAATGGAAATTGAGAAGTTCAAAAATCTTAGAAAAACACACCAAAGAAAGTTTACAAAGGAAGTCAGTACAGAATTAAAAGACACAATAATTCAGAAAATCAACAAATGTTTATTCACTTTTTACTATTTTTTTTCATTACTGTACCAGAAGAAATGTGTTACAAAACAATCTGCAACACAGGAGAAATTAATACGATTGGTGAATGGCTGACCTACCAGAGTTTTGCAGGTAAAATCGTACTATTTTCTTAAAAATAAGAGAGTGCTTGAAAAAATGCTGATAACACTATGCAGGGAAAAGGAATTATATAAATATGGATAAGATAAATACACATAAAATGTAAAAACTGCCAGTGTGAAGGGTAGGAAAATGGGAGAAATTAGAAAGGGTCACATAACATTTTACTTTTCATTTTTATTTGATTAAAAAATATTGGGTTGGTTTGCAAACTGTGATCAGCCGAAATTAGCTCCAATTCATAATAATGAACTCTAAAACCAAGGCTGTCTACACCCTAGTGTATTGTTTATTTTTAATTTAATAATTATTATAGTAATTTTTTAATAATATCATACAGGGCAAAAATTAGGCAAGAATTATTGCTGGGTACTGACGTTAAACTGCCTTTTGAGTAGATCTTGGGTGACCAAAGGCTAGGCCTACCCCTGAAACTGTGGTTAGTGTCAGGAAGGGCATCCGACCATAAAATCCGCTGCTGCGAACAACATGCCTGTGTCTACACAAATCCAGAATAATGCTTGAGTGTTCCCCATAAGCGACGTACACCGGCTGATGCGAGAATGAAACAAGGGGTTAGCGAAACTCAAGTTCACTAACTGGAACGTAGGATCCATGACTAGTAGAGGGAGAGAGATGGCCGAAGTCTGCAAGAAAAGAAACATCGACATCCTCTGTGTACAGGAAACCAAATGGAGTGGAAAGAGTGCAAGAGAACTGTTGGAAGGATACAAAATATATTACAGTATAGAAGGGAACAGAAGAAATGAAGTTGGAATCATATTGAGCCCAAAATATAAGGAAGGAGTCATCGAGGTGGAACGGGTGTCAGACTGATGAAGATGAAGCTGGTGATTGCCGGTGGGCCTCTAAACATTGTTTCAGCATATGAATCACAGTTAGAAGAGACAGGTGGAGAAAAGGAAATGTTCATGGAAAACTTTGAAAATTTAATACAAGGTATACCTGGAAACGAGAAGGTCCTTTTGGGAGCTAATCGGAATGGACATATGGGCAAAAGACCAGATTGGTACCCAAAAAGTCTACTGTGGAAAAGGATATGGCCAGAGAAATGAAGAGGCAGATAGATTCCTAGAATGTGCTGAAAGCCTCGATTTGACAATTGTAAATACCTACTACCAAAAGAGATATGAACATCTCATCACATACAAGAGTGGACAACATGCTACACAGATTGACTATGTGATGATAAGAAGAGTGGACCTGAAGTATGTCACGAACTGTAAGGTCATTCGAGCAGAGGCATTTGTGATGCAGCATAGACTTCTTTGTGTGGTACTTAAGATTAGACAAGAGAACAAACGAAAGGCCAAAACTCGGTAACAGATTAAGATATGGAAGCTGAAAGGGGACAAGATCATTGAGTTCCAAGAAAAAGTGAGAGGAAAGCAAATACCAGGAAAAGAGACAGCTAAAAAAAACTGGCAGTCAATGAAAAGTGCCCTACTGAAATCAGCGGAAGAGGTATGTGGTTCCACAAAAAGAGGAAGGAACCAAGGAAGGGAGACATCTTGGTGGAGTACAGAAGTGCAAGGTGCTATCGGAAAGAAAAAGATACCCTTCAAAATATAGCAGAGTGATAAGAGTGAATTCCTGAGAGACAAGTATAAAAAGACCAAGAGGGAGGCTAAAAGAGTTGTGGCCAAGGCCAAGGGTAAGGTATGGAGGGAATAGTATGAGAAGATGGAGACTAAGGAAGGAAAAAGGATGAAATATAAAGTTGCAAGACAAAGAGCACAAAGTAGACAGGACGTAGGAGAGATATTTGTGATGAAGGACAAAGGTGGAATCTTACTGACAGATGAGAATGAGATAGAGAAACGATGTAAGGAGTACTTTAGCAACCTGCTGAATGTGGAAAATGAGAGGGAACGTTTCCAGGAATGCTTATTGGTTGAATGCCCACCACATGATATCAATGAGAAGAAAGTAAAAGAAGTGATGAAAAAAATTAAAACCGGGTAGGCAACAGGGTGCTCTGGGCTACTAGTGCACGTGCTAAAGTACCTAAGCAATTAGGGCACCCATATGGTCACGTCACTGCTGCAGAAAGTATGGAGCAAAGAGAAAAGGCCAGCAGAGTGGGAACTCAGTGAACTAGTCACCATTTACAAAAGAAAGGGGGAACCACTGGACCGTGGGAACTTCAGGGGCATCCAGCTCCTAGAATATGTTATGAAGATAATGGAGAAGGTAATATAGGAAAGGTTGCATGGTTTAATGACACCAGTAAATGATATGCAGTTTGGCTTTGGTCCAGGTAAAGGAACAATGGACGCTGTCTTTATTTTAAGGCAACAACAGGAAAAGCATCTTGAAGTAAATAAAAACCTTTACTTCACTTTTTGAACTTGGAGAAGGCATATGACCGAGTCGCTAGAGATCTGATGTTCTGGTGCCTCAGACAGCGAAAAGTTTCAGAGAAGCTTATAAGGATTATGAAAACCACATATAGAGGAGCAAGGACAGTCATGAGAATAAAATATGGCATAACTAACGAGTTTACTATCAGAGTCGGTTTGTACCAAGGATCTGCACTTATTCTCTTTCTCTTTATTGTGGTACTGGACGTCATTAGTGAGAATTTCCGCACAGGCCTACCTGGGAGCTACTGTTTGCAGACGACTTGGTGGTAGTGGTATACAGTGAGAAAGAGGTGCATAGAAGATGGCTGAGGTGGCAGGTTAAGATGGAGAGCAGGGGTTTGAAGGAAAAAACACCAAAAAGACTGAAGTGATGGCAAGAAGTAGGAGCGATGTGATACCAAACATCAGAGTCAAGAGCAATGCAAGGCTCAAGCAAATTCAGGAGTTCGAATTCCCTGGAGTAACCGCAGATGCCACGAAAGGTCGCATGTGGCTATAAGAGCTACAGTGGCAGCAGCATGGAACAGATGGAGAGAGCTGTCAGGTGTTATCAGTGACAGGAAGATGCCTAGGAAACTCAAGGAAAAGCTTTACATAACCATAATATTACCTGTTCTCCTACATGGTGCAGAATTGTGGACAATGGAAAAGGGGGAGGAGAGGGTACTTACACCAACTGAAATGGGGATGTTGAGAAAAATCAAAGGCGTGACACTGAGGGACAGAGAAAGAAGTACTGACATCAGGAGAGAACTGGGAGTGAGTGACATCAATGAGAAGGTTAAGGAGAAAAGAATGAGATGGTATGGACATGTGAGGAGGAGGAAAGAAGGACACCCAATAAAAGTGGCTCTGGAAAGTATAGTACTAGGAAGAAGACCGAGAGAAAGCGAACCAAAGAAGCGATAGAAAGATAATGTGAAAGAGGATATGAGCTACTTCGGCGTTTATTAGGAAGAGACACTGGTAAGAGAAACCTGGAGGCAAAAGAACTGGGCGGCAGACCCTGCAATGCGGGACCAGCAGCCATAAAGAAGAAAAAGAAGTTGTAGGGCAACAATAGTAAGCAAATAAATTTTAATCAGTAAATTAAATTTAATTAGCAAATTCTTGAAATTTTTTTTTGTAAAAATTTATGTATAAACTATCTACAAGATTTTACGAGAATGATGAATGGATAGTCCTGAAAGCTACATAAGAAGTAAATAATAAGTAAAAAATAAGTAAATAATAAGTGAATAATTTTTAAATAGGCTTTTTTTTCAAGGTCTTACTAAGAGTCGAATGCAATGATACTAAATTGCTGATACCTCCTTTTATAAATAACGTCTCTCTTAACAATTTAAACTACACCTTGTAATATTTTGTTTTATTTCTGTTTTATTTCATTTTACATGTTACCCTTTACTTGTTTAATGGTTAGTTCATATGAAATACAACAGAGCTAAAGTAGAACATCAGGTCATCTAATTTACTGCAAACCGCCAAGTGTTCATATAAAATTGAAATGTCGTAGCACCTGATAAAGGTCCGCAATGAATCGATAAGCTCCTGTATACAAAGTAGACTTGTAGCTGTCGCCATCAAATGTTTTACGTTTGTTTTGCAAAAAAGCTTTATAGCCTTAATATTTACAGCAACAACTTGAGTCATTTTTTTAACATAAAAATCAATTTATTGCTTGTTTTTCATTTACAGTGAAACCTTTTCGTAAGAATGAAAATCTAAAAATGAAGTATACGCTGGTCTTTATAGCTGGAAGACGAAAAAATGTCCTGAATCGTTAGAAGACTGACATTTCCTGTTCATGAATGTGACTAACCATGAATTTGACACTCATCTTGACTGTTTTATGAAATTAACTTATTTTGTGGAAGTTTAATTTCACCCTTTATCTCCTGTTTTACAGCACTTTACAAAAATGAAACAATAAATCGATAACAATGTCAATTTTCATTATATATGCCATAACTATACCTAATTGGTTAAATAAATTACCAATTAGCGTAAGATATATATATGAAAGGAAAGTCAAACTTTTACAAGATCTATAATTTGGTTGCAAATACAACTTGCTTAGTAAAGACAAAATATACCATCCTCTTTGCAATCAAAATTAAGTGTACCTGAAAACGCAAGATGCCCGTTGCAGAGACAAAAAACTGGAAAGCTGATATGGATCCTTCATGATGAAACACAAAATTTGTGAGAATAAATGTTCCTCTCTGAGCAAGCTTTGGTTTAACCGATGCTGATAGAATAGTTTTAACCTCATTACCAACTGCATGTATTATTGCATCTAAAATAAAAAAAGAGTTTGACATCGAACATTAAATTTATTCTAATTTTTTATATTTCTGCAATAACTACCTCTGAGAATTATTTCAAAAATTTGATAAACTTGATATTATAAACAGAACTGATAATCTAGTGCTAGCTCCAGCTGGGTACTAAGTAGTCTTTTTTTTCATCTGTCTTAGAATAAATTCAGCTTTTTCCACGATAAAGCAATTCCACCAACATGTTTTATTTGCATTTTTTAATTGGTTATAGTTATTAGTTTGAATATTGAGTGGAGAGGTTCCTTTTGTATGCTTTTAACATCTTCAACAAATATTAGTTCAACTTTGGAGATTATTTGGGATTTTATGCTTATCTTGCTTCTGGGTTAAATGTTCAGTACATAAATCGATAATGATACAAAAAATGACCTTTTTGCTCCTACGTTTCTAATTTAATTTGATCCCTCATTATTTTTTCTATTTTTAAGATATTCTATTTCATAAGCAAACGAATCAGTTTAAAAGATGAAAATGATCCTTAGAATAAAAAAAACAATATACATTAGCTACATGAGACGTGGAATATCATATAATAAAAGGTGAGATAGATATATCAGTATTTTCTGGCAGGTAAGCATACATACATTTTAATATGCTCCATTAATAAATACCCGTAATATCTCTATCAAACTAGGATTTAACCATAGTTATGAGGTACAGCTTGTTATAATAACTAGTAAAAACATTTTATAGAACTACAATGGTGATCAGAGTTATAAACAAGCATAAATATACTTATTTCAAATATATCATTACTTGAATTTCAAATAAAAATAAGTTGTACTTGTTAACTTGTCTGCAATCACAATTAAAGGCATTAAAATCAAGACAATGTAGATTATTTAATTTGTGTACAATTTTTGAAGCAGAGATAAAGATCTAAAGGTCGCCTAAAGGTAAGAAAAATCAACTGGGCATTATAAAGGAAATCAAGACATAGGATTGAAAAGAATTGAAGATCAATTGAAGATACTCAAGAATACTCTGGAGCAGTGCAAAAAGAATCAACAAAGAAGACGTAAAATGGTGTTTTACCTGATACTTGTAATTTTACGTTCTGTGCACTGAACACAATTTGTGAAAAAAGGCAATCATAAATTGTATCTTATAGTTCAACGTGGTAAAAGTTAGTGTCCAGTCGTTTTAGTGACGGTTTATTTTTATTACGATTATTCCTGCAAGATGACATTTCAAATGGATGCATTACTTCTAGCATATAAATATGTATTGCAAGTTATATTGCAAGGACATTCAAATTTATCAAAATATTTTAATGTGCAGCATCCATGAAATTTTAATTATTCGTCAAAAGAGCTGCAATTGATGTCCTTCTAATTGGTAGTTTATAAAATGGCTAAAGTTATGACTTACCTTCAACAGTGAGATCCTTTTCATTTGATATTAAAGTCCCTTCAAAAGTAGCTGACAGAGACATGTACATATTTGTTCCACTTCTTGTTTCTATTCTACATGAGTCCTTTTTACCCAATTCAAAAGCAGCTGGGCAGTCAAATTCCATACGGTCAGGTAGAGCCTCTACTTTTATTTGTTGTATTATGTTTTTCTCGTTTCCAAATACATCTTTTGCTAAACCAGTAATTCGATTATTTCGAGGAACCACAAAGACATACTTAAACACAGAAGTTGATTGATATTTTGAAATTCCCATCCCATTTGCAAAATCTATTGCATAAACGTTTTCTTGGCCTTAAAGATACAAGAAGACATTATGAATAACTTAATTTGGTCCGACAAAAATAAAGTTCTGAAGATACAACCAAAAAACAATATCAAGATTTTACACTCTGAAAATGTTTCACCTTGAGAGAACACGTTATCGCTAACAGTAATTCCAATAACTACATATATTCCAGAACCTAAGAAACTGACTCATGTAGAGAGAAAAAAAAGAAAACAATTCACTTCCTCCCTAAACTACATCAAGAATATTGTATTTATCCTTCTTTGTTTGTCCAGATAATTTTTCAAGTGTTCCTCAGGTTAAGATTTCAATTTTGTGATTTTGATTTGTTTCCTTTCCCTGGATAATTTCATAACTCTTTTACAGTATACTCAAAAGCAAAGGCCTAAGAATATTTTCGTTTACTGTTTGAATAATAATTTAATATTTGAACGATTTGAACAATAATTAATAATTCTTCAAATCATTATCTGCTGTGTAAATTGCTGATATTTTTTTTTCTTTACATGAGACAACCTTAGTATTTTTTTATACTCTCTCTGTATAAAATTTCTCACCTGTTCTGCATTTTTGTTCTCAGTTGTGATGTTATTTCCAAATCTAACATTTCTAATAATCTTCATAAGCATTGTCCCTTTTATTATAATTTTTTGTTTGGATAACCAACTTCACAATTACATACCTCAGTAATGCAGTATATTATGAGCCACATTCTGAAATCACACATCTCAAATCAGTCATCATATACATATTTATCTATAGGTCAGTAATATCATTTTGTAGACACAAATATCAGAAAAGACATTTTGCAATCAGATATATTTGTAACAACATTCACAGTATCATATATCAGAATTACAATTACATTTGTCAGTACTGATGATATTCTGCAATTCCATATATCACTAATATCACTCAAAGTTACAAACATAGGTAATCAAAATATCAGATGTAGGCAATCACATATATCAGAAACTACAGTCTCCAATTACATACTTCGGTAATCAAAATTTACAATCAAATATATCAGTAACATTATTTACAATCACATGTATTAATCATTACATTCTGCATTCACAAACATCAGCAATTACAATGAAATATATTTATTCACATTGCTACTCATTAACAACAAGGTGACCAATTATGCCCAGAAAAAACATTCTTTAAAAGGTTTGTTAATAAATTTGAAAAAACCGGAAGAGATATCTGTTGATTATAGTTCACAGCAAAATAGTCTATGGTAAAACAGAATCTATACTTGGGAAATCAAATTTTATATATTTTTTCAGGGGCTCAGGCAAATTAACGGTTTTCTTATCTGATTTTGCAATGTTATTAAAATTTGTCAGCCTGAAATAAGAGACAACCAATTTGTTTCTGAAACTGGAGTTATTCCGTATTAACCTTATTAGAGTTGTTATTTGTTCTTGTTATATATTTTACATAAAAGAATGTCATATATTACTAATGTTCTCACAATTATAATTGCTCTCAATGAGATGAGTCAATTTTGGTATTTTGTGATTTTCAGGGAATTTACATCTGAAAGAAATTTCTCCGATAGTAAATATAACTTTTGTGAACAAGTAACACTCATGTCCCCTAGTCACAAAATGAGGGAAATCTTGTGATATTAATAGACGAGTTGCTTACCATTTACTGGAAACAGGCACTTGCCATAAAGGGATCTCAGCCCCGTACAGCATTGTGAATTTTCTATGTATTTCTAAACCACAATGTTATAAACAAGTAGATATCACTCTTAAATCACAGGAAGGCGCAGTATGCGATGAGATAACAACTGTGGGTCATAGACTTCATCAAATCATTTTCAAAGAAAGTGAACTATCAGAGGAGAAAGCTGTTGTGGGTTTTTTCGGTTTTAATGGTACCTGTGGTTACATAAGGTTTACTTCATCAATTGGAGTGCTAATTGTGATATCTGTTTATACTGGCAAAGTGCTAGACTACTACGTGAAAACAAAAATGTTCCCAGACGAAAAGGCAATGTGAAGGAGATGAAGAAGAGCTTGGAGGAAGGAAAATAGAGCACATTAATACTGATGAATGTGACATTAAATTTACAGGGAGTTCATCAGCAATAGACAATAAAGTGGATGTTGTCATATGAAAAAGTTCAATTGAAAGACATAATGCAAACCATTTACAATGGGATGGTGTGTGAGAGGAACCAGTAAGACATACAATTATGGAGAAAAGATGTATAATTACTGTAAAGTTATCAGGGTTGACTGTGTTGCCATGTTCAAAAACATACGGGAAGGCACCTTATGAATACGAAATCAAGAACAAAATAAAGACTTGCTGATGGAAAACCAATTGAAGGGCATGGACGACTTTTAGAAACAAAGGTACATGGGTACTTTGATCTTGTAATTCTCCGGACCAACATCAACAAGGCAAATCCCATTGACATACAAGTTGATACTGCAGTTTAGTTAATGGAAAAGAATATAATTGCAACTGTTATTCAAATTTTTTAAAGTGATAACCCAGAAAAGTAATACCGTTACTTTCCTTCTGGTGATAGGTCATGCTGCAAATGGCTGCAAGATCTGGCTATAGTAACAGCCACTAATATGGGTGATAATTGTTTCCCAGTGTGCTTTTAGAAATGCTCAGACCTGTATTATTAATTTTTAGTGATATAAAACCTTCAAAACAATGTGTATATGGAACAATACATAACTCCAATGAATTCATCAATCCTCTTATATGGACTTTCATGACTTTCACCACTTTAATGATGGTGCATCAAGTAGGGAGAGGGTAATAGAGAAACTACTCACTCCAGCACGACAGCATACAAGGACTGGTTTTCAAGAAAGTCAGGAAGAGGGTTGTCAAAGTAGAGTTACAAATTTCAGAGAAAGGTTAGAAACAGAAAAAAGGCAAAGCCTATGCAACCTCACAGGAAAAAAGGTCTTAAAGAGGCTGAGGGGGTGATATATGAAGCTGGGTGCTTTTCAACAAACGGTACATAGCCCCTTAAATAATAAAAATCCTCTTAAACACTATTTACTGATACTTGATTTTTATGATAGTAAATTGGTGCCTTTTTCATCTGGCAATTTTAAAGTCATTTTCCAAAAAACTGCCTTTTGGAATTTTAACAAATACCATCTCATTAGTATTTTAACCAATTGTCAGTGCAAGTAGCTCTTATTAAGCTGAATTAGATAGGCTGACTCAAAATGAATATGTTATGAATATGTGAATTCTATTAATTTTTATTATATCTTTCACAGGCTATTGTGACTACAAGATTTAAAATACAAAAAGGTGACTTGCTTAGTTTTTTTAATCACCCTATCTACTTCTACTACAAATATTATAAAAATGCAATTTTCTTGTAAATCTTGTGAATTTTCATAGGCTCTATATCACGTAGGGCACTTTTATTGCCATACTATATTATATTTTACTTCTCTTCTGAATCTTGAGTTTGCATTTGGTTTACATTTTTTTCTTCTTTCATCTGAAACATTTTTCTATGTATTCTATTATCTGCTTTTTTTCCTATCTTCTGTTCTGATTTTCCACAATTTGTTACATGTTCAATACTTTTATCTTGCTTGCATTCTATACAATTGTGTTTTTTCCGAAGGTTGTTCCCTAAATCGCACATTTCTAATTTCATTTGATGGGTCTACTACTAAATGAGAACTTTAACTTATCTATTTTTTCACATTGTATTTTTGGTATGTCTGTTCAAGTTCATTATATCACCTTACTTCCCATTACAGTTCTTTCTGATCCATTATCATTTTTCTGCTAAGCCTCCCATCCTCAAAGTTCAATAACTCTTGCCATAGCATTAGATGTTGGTAATGAGTTCTGCATTAGAGTTTTCAGATTCCCAGTCCTATCAGGACTCCCCAGTAAGGGATTGACTGTGGTAGTTGTGATAAATTTATTTAGCGATTCAGCGTGTGTTCTTTCCAAAAGATCAATATCTTTTTGCCTTAAATTAATCCACACTTATAGATTGTATGTTATGGCCAGGATGATTGTTTTTCAATACAGCATAAGAGTACCTCTACTTCTCCAGTCATTTTTTAACTTCCTATCCTCTTTGCTTTTGCTGTCATGCCTTTTGCTTTGTAGTTACTTTCTTTAAGTTGTCTTTCCACACTGCCATTGCCAACTCATATATCCAATTACCTAGTTGCTTGGATTCTTTGGTTTTTGTAATTTTCCCCTTTTTTCATAAATATTAGCCTCTTCTACATTGCATAATTTTATGACAATGTAATGGTTTTTTCCATTGTTAGTATTATGACTGTCTCGGTGGATTTTTTCATATTATTGACCTCGACAGAGTCGACACAGCAAAGCAATGGACTATAGACTTTCCCCTGTTTTACCATCTCGTTTATTCTATTGATTTTGTTTTTCCAGGTGAAGTATCTATTTCAGTACATGCCCCTTAATTCAACAGACATATAATGTTAACTTCTATTTCCCTTATTTCCGCTCCATCAAGATCAATTAGGAAGCAGACAATCTATTAAAGCATTTCTTAGTACCTGTCATGATTATATAAGTGGGTTTGCCAGTTTTTGTACTGTTATCCATTACTGCTATAAATATGATTCAATATTCAATTGTTGTTTAATCTTTCATTTTGTTGGTATTAATTTTCTTACAGTCTTATTGTCAGGTCTCTTCCTTGTTATTCTTTTATGCAGTTCTACTATATTCATTATTGTAGTCTTTTTATAGTATTCTTCTTCCAATTTTTAAAAATCGAAGTCTTCCATAAAAATGTTTTTGTTTATTCTCTTTTGCTCTATTTACTTTTTTTTCTGATACATTTTTCCAATTCTTCTCTACTTGTGGTGGATATATAACTCCAACCCCAATTTTCTGCTGGATCCACTCAGTACTCAAACGCTTTCTTCTTTACTCTTAGTTTTCTCAACTTGTACTGTTACTTCTTTCAGTTCATTTTTATACCTATAAGTAGACCTCATCCTTGTTTGTTGCTTTGTAATGGTGAGGTACTCCACAGTTAATTCTTCTTTGACGCCATCATGGTTTCTGCTTTTACAACAATTGTGGGCTCCAATAAAGAAAAAATACACTTTAAGAAGTACACCTTATTTTTTAAAGTACACTTTAAAAAATATACTTTAAGAAGTGTAATTTTGATTTAACACCTCTTGCATTTACAAAGTAGATTTGAAGTTTCTTTCATGTTGGTTATTTTCCTCTTTGTTTACCTTTTTCTTTTTCTGCCTCCCTTCATATTCAACTTTCCAATGGGTGCGCCATTCTTTAGTGAGGTATTTCTTCAATCGGATTTACAATGTTTTTCTTTGAATTTTTTCAATTTTCTTGACTCTAAAAAAGCTAGCTGCTCCTCTGTTGTATTTTACTTCTTTCTACTCTTCTTCATCATTATGAAATTAGCTTCTTCGTTTCATTACTCTTTATTGTCATTAGGTCTTGAGTTATCTGTTAACTTTCTCTTTCTGTATTTTGATTTGTTATCATTTCTTTTGCTTTGACCTGCTCTTTTCAATTTTCCTTTCCATCTTGGTTCTTTGTGTTACTTTCACTTTTGTTATGAATCGCCTTCTCTTTCCCTCGTATATTTTCTTTTCTTATACCACGATTATACCACGTTACCTTTGGATTTTTTTGCCAAATAATATATATTCCTAAAAGCTGTATATTGTAACCTTTCTATTAATGTATAGTTTACCATCCTTTACAAGAAAACTCAAAATGCAAGAGTTTTTTTTAAAAAGTGTATAATTTCTTCAAATTTCAGCTAAACAGCCCTTTTACCTTAAACGTATTATTCATTATTGGTAGACAAACTCGTCATAGAAAAAGTTTAAAATTGTTAAAGGATATAAGTTAGAGTTATTCAGTTATTCTAAAATAGCCTTATTGTTCTATATCATACCCAATTAAGGATAGGATAAGTGCTCATGTATATAAACTCTTGTACACTTATTACGTCAAAAATGGATTTGTCTTTCTTCAGGAAAAGTAACTGGGTCGCCAATCTTTTTTTTAATTATTAAATTTATGCATTTTGTACTATAAATTTTATCTATTCTTGTATGAGGTTAAGGTTGCTCCTTAACAAGTTTAGATAGCTCTGCACAGACATAAAGAGCAGAAATACTATGCTGGACATGTTAGGTCATTTTGTTAAACTTTTTTACTTATTTTTGTATTCAATTTCAATTTTCTGTTAATAATGAGTTTTGTTATGACTTTAACATTTAAAACTAAAGATAATAAATTGTTAAAAATAAGTGTACAAACAGTTACAATGAAAATAACACGATGAAGCATGGCATGTAGGCAAGTAAAAAACAAAAATGACTGTAATACTGTAATATTAAAAATTTGTTTCATTTAATATACATTATACAAATTTATCTTTGGAAGTTAGCTAAAAAGTAGCTTACCTGATGTGGCATTGATGGTAAAAGTGTGCTCTTTCATCGCAACGATAGGTGTTTTCAGTATCATAGACACATCTCCTAATGCCCTAGTTAAATCAACGGCGCTTGCGTACAAGGGAGGTGTACAACTACTAGAAGTAGCATTAAGTTGGCATCCTTTCATCTGACATTGCTCCTTTAATACCTTTGTTCCATAGGTAAGTGTTTTGCTGCAGAAGCAAAATCCAAAATTTAGAACTGCTGCTATTGTAAACTTGAATGCAGTTAACGGAACTTTTCTCATACAAAGACTGATACATTCCTTTCTTTGTTCTGCAGGAGTCAAAGCTGAAAATTTGGTAGGATCTATATCTCCAGGAGAATAGGAATATAGTGGCAAAGTGCTATTTTCCAACGTGCATTCTGTAATTTCGTTTATTGTACTTGTAATGGTTGTTGCTAGTAAATAGAAAAATGTAATTTACGATTTGTAAACAAGTAGGAAGTTTAATTTATCAATTGGTAAAAAATTTGCAAAAATAAAGTAATTATCAGAAGAGAGTACATGAAAGTTTCTTCCTGTTATTTTAGCTCAATGGTAACCAAAAAACAGGGATTGAATATAAAAAAAAATCACTGAAATTTGCTCCTTTTCTGCTGGTTACTAAAAAGAACTTGGAATTGAGAAAATGAAATGACTAACAGTGTTGCCAGTAACAAGCGAAAGGGAGGAAAATCATCAATAAAGTTTACCATTCATATTGTTTTCTATTTAGTAGCTGATAGAGCCTTTTCAGAGAAACCAGCGTCCTTTTTGACAGCATTATTCTCGGGGGTTGTGGATGCCCCAACCCTGACTTTGTATTATGTGTCCAAAGGGATAATTTTGCTGTAAGCTCATAGTTTGAGCTACCTGTTTCCCTCGAGCAATACGGTATCGTTTCACTGGAGAAGAACTGAGAGGCAGGATTTGGAGAAGTAAATTTCTGTCTGGAAATACTGTCAAGGGCATTTTGCTCACTGCATGCTCAGTTCTGGTGTTAGCACTATCATTTTTTTCTAAATATATTCCACTTAAAGTCTTTGATGATAATTTATACAACAGTATGATTTTAACTGATGGCTAAAAGATGTTAGTCTCATCTCTCTCTTTTACACTGCCTCAAAAAAGGTGGAGGAAACACGTAGCAAAATGGAGTTGAAAAGAATCAACTCAAGCTCTAAAATAATGGTGCAAGGGCAATAATATTAAATAAATATTAGAATAAACATATAACATTTGAAGGTAAAGTTTATAGGCAAATTGATAACGTTGGTAGTTTTTTATTAAATCGTAAAAGTAATAATAAATAAAATCAGTCTAAAGTTGTAGCTGCTGCAAAATCAACACCTCACGTTAATGTTGACACTATAAAAACAATCGAATCCCCTGATTTATTATTTTGAGGGAAAAAATTCGACAATGTTTATTCAAATACAGACATAGACAGGCACATATATACACACATATATAGGCACATATATACACAAATAAAAACACAAGTAGGGCTCCGATATGAAGACATCATGATTATGGAAACATTATTAGCACAAAGGATTCTAGGTTTAACGAGGTATTAAACTTGCATTAAAAATGGCAAGCAACAATAGCAATATCAGTGATGGTAGCAAGGGAATCTGATGTTCCTGTTGTAAAATTAAATACAATACTGAAAATAGTTTTGTCAAGACATTACAGTTTGGATATAGCACCATGCATCTTAAAAGATCAGAAAAAAGTGATTACAAAAGAAGAGCCACGTATTTCTTTCCTTTGAAACTTCCTGCTCATCTAAAAATACATAACTGCAACTGCAAAATTTTAAGGCTTACTTATATACCTTCCACACTCTTTCTTTGATTATATAGAAACTATTCGCATAAAAGAATTTGCAAGCAAACATAACTGAGGACATGTTAATTTTTATCTTGCGGAATTTACTGACGATTTATTTGACTGCACAGTTGACAAAGGTAGAATTGAAGACGATATCACAACTTTCGACTTAGTTAAAATAGACGTTTTTCTCATAAGATTTTGTTAAGGATAACAAGTAGTTTTTATCAAGAATGTAAATTAATAAATACTCTGTTGTGACACTTGTGAAAATCCTGCTGCTCATTTTCTTATTTAATAAACTCACATCAGGTATTATTGTCTTTCTTATGGTTTTGCTTTGAAAAAAATTTATCTGCGAGGTAAATTAATTGAGCTGCATTTTGTAAATAGTTTTTTCCCTACGTTTTTTTTATTGAAAATTAAGTGCATGTAATCTATTTGTGTTGTTGACCCCTTTTAACGTTACATTTTTGTTATCTGCAAGCGTTGTGGCTTGTGTGAAAATTAGGATCATAAGTTGACCCAATAATAGATATCCTGATGATTCCTGACATTAGGTAAAACAATCATTCAATATTCAATTTTATAAATATTGGAGCGAATATCTCCAAGAACAAGACCTTGGAGAGTGAACATTGCAAAAAATTTATTAACAAAATCAACTAGAACTATACTATAAAAGTCCAAACATGATTAATGCTACGCACAATAAACTCTATGTTTCTTTTTGTAACAGGCCTCCTAGGTAACTATTACAAACCAATAAAAATCCGGTGTTTTCTAAGATTTAAAGAAAGTACAACCTGCCTAGCTGACGATCATTTGCTTTTCTGTGTTACAACTTTTATTATCTTCTACTCTGAAAAGCGCACCAATAACAGAGGGCAAATGCTTCAACTGATTGAATTACATTTACTTGTCCCTAATTGATCTAATGGTTAAATACCACGATTTTATCAATTTAAAACGTATTAGGACAAAAATGGAAATTTGTTTGAATTCTTATGTAAATAATAAAACAAACTCTCTGTGAATCACGTCGAGTCGAACAAAATGTAATTTCGAAAAGAAAAAAATAATATTACATATGAGTTAAAGTGGAAAAAATGCTATATAAGACTACATATAAGTCTAACAGTATAAATTACTGATTAAGTTTACAGACAGTTTTTAATAACTTTCTGGCAGAACTTCATTAAGTATTTCTAACCATCCCAGGCCCTTATTTGTAAGCTCCGTACAGGAACAAATTATAATGCAAACCAAATGAGGTAAATCTTATTGCGTAATTGGCCCGCTCAGAAAAAAGTACAGTATACATAAGTGTACGTATGTATATATATATATATATAGATTACTTTACTCTAGGATACCCACCAGGATCCAGTACTGCAGGACAGTACTTCACCGTTGGGTAGGGATTTCAATACATATCTTTTGGCTTTTATCAACATAAATAGGTTTTTAACTGGTTCTGTCCACTACATGTTGGTTTCTATCTCCTATCTTCTTACTCTTACTTATCTGCTACCTTATTTGTTCGGTCGGTCTTATTTTTCATTTGGTCCGTTTCCGAACATCTATCCTACTGTATTTGCACTTGATGTTTCCAGTGTAACTATGAAATGTAAAAAATAGTCCATGTCGATATATAAAAATTTGTTTTAAAAATATTTTACTTGAAATGTGTCGTTGGAAGAGGTATTATCCATCTATCTTCCTTTGAGCAAAGGTTTTAAATGCTACTTAAACTATATATATAAACATATATTATTACTATTATTGTTATGTTGATTATTATTATTGTTATTATTGTTATTAATATTAATAATATTGTTATTATTAAAAGGACATTATTAAAACTTGCTGAATTGGATAATGAAATAAAGTATCGGGAGAAAGAAAAAGGATAAAGAAGCAGCTGGGAAATAGACCACAAGTTCAAAAACCGATGAATTACGAAAAATCAAAGATTGTTCAAGCAAGTAGGGCAAGGCAAAGATTTTGTAACAAGAGAAAAGAAATGCGGGTCTCGTGAGTGTCGCGTGAATATTCAGAACCGAAATGTCAGAGTTTTAATTTTGGGAGAGCTTTTAGGAGCTAAAAGATAGGGAGAATGAAACTGGTAATTCAATTGTCTGTAATAAAAGAACTGTAAACCAAGTAAAAAGATTAAATATCTGAACATAACTAACACCCCTTCAATGAGTTAACAAAAGGAATGAAAATGGTAAATCACATTACAAATATGGGGTAAATAAGGGATACTTTTATCATTTCTTCATATTTTTCTAAAAAAGGAACGATAGTTTCTCGTCTACTTAATAGTTGCAATAACCCAAGGGAATGTGTTTGTTTCCAAATTGGCACTAAAAAAATCAAGTACAAATCTTCCAGTTAGTGGAAATGAAAATATATTGGGTTTTTTTATTTGCTGTTTCGTCTGATGGAGGATAACGAAAAGTTGAAATATCGTCAATGACACTGAATATATATGTCCTCTAAACTGTACTCGACATCTAAGAAAACATTACTGCGTAACCAGTGAAGGTTCATCACAAAAGCTCCAGCCAATATTTTCAATATGTTCTGATATTTTTTATTTGCAGTGCGAATAAAATTGACCAACGAGATATAGGTATTGTTATGTTTCTGTAGTAAAAATAACTTTAACTTAATAGTTCAAGAAGAGCATGTAAAACTTACTTTCAACTGTAGCACTAGATATCAGGAACCATAAGGCTATTGCGGAAAGGACACGAATAAAACCAAAGGAAAATGGAGCTATTTTCATCTAAAACGTAAAACCAAAGAGTTGATGATAGGATTATCAGACTATATAACTATATATATATATATATATATATATAAAGCTTTCGATTCGGTTATCCGTATTAAAGTGCTCAATACATAAATGCAGAGCGTAATATAAGATATGATAAGTTGGAAAGAATCAAAAAACTACACAGGCCATTTCGACAAGCCTGTTTCGTGATTTTATTCATGATTTTATTCATTTCCTGAAGAGTGAATAAAATCACGAAACAGGCTTGTCGAAATGGCCTGTGTAGTTTTTTGATTCTTTCCAACTTATCATATCTTATATATATATATATATATATATACATATATATGTACAAAGGAATATTTTTCATTCGTAGGTTAAAATCAAAATAATAACATGAACATAATTACATTTCATGAAATTTACTTCCACTTTTGACAAGAGTACAAACACTTTGTACCACAAAAGAACTGTTTAAATTAAAAACTGTCAGATATGGGAAAGATTTGCAAATAATCCCAACACAGAACTGTACCGTTTAATTGATATCATCAAAAATAAAATTTTTGTCTTATGCAAAGGAAATGCTTAGTAGATTTTCAGTCGCTTTACACAGCTTTCTATCTCAATGTACCTTCATTTGGGATACAGACGTCTCTCTGTCTCTATCTATATGAATATCTATATATGTGTATAATTAGATATAAGAATATATATATGATTATATCTATTTTTATTATAGCTGTAAGATAGCTGGGATAAATTTCAACAATACCATCAGTGTAATTCATATTTATTGCCACCATTTCATACCAAATCGAGTCTTTGGTACCAATTTCTGACTGATGTCAATAAATACATGGATTGTTTTTATCTTATTTGCTTGGTCAACTATCACGCCTTGGACGAGAATTAAAAAACAATAAAAAATTAAATCATTTGTCTGAAATTATTTTGTAAAAGTTACATAAAAATATTTTCTCTGGAATGAAAAACAGATTTCTGTGACCAACTTGTCGACAAAATACCCAGCAGCCTCAAAAAACTTATTGAAGATAAGAAAATTATGGTTTACTATCTCAACAGTCATTTGGATGGCGTCTGGACAATTGTTGTGAACTAATTATTTAGTAAGGCGAAAAAATTACCAGATATAAGTAAAAAAGGAAGATTTTAGTGGTACTATGATAACCATTTTTTTACACACTTATTGTGTATTTTTGCGGTATTAATCCTTTTTTATAAAGCATTAGTAATTTTGTGTAGACCAATCTCAAAATATTCTTGTTTATCAGTAGTGAACAGGAGAGAAATAAAGACTGTGTCCATTTTTAAAGATATGGGTATAACTTAGCAAGCAAACATCATAATATCTACCAAGTTTTATTTCATCAGTCTTACATGAGTACCTAAGTGTCTTTATATTTAGTACTTGATGTAGTAATAGAAAAAAACCTTCATCCCATGACTTAAAACTGAATAAAGTCAACCTACTAAAATCACAAATTACACTAAGGATTATAAAGCACAGTGTATTTCGGAAGAACGTTTGTACAGACAGAGATCTAGACCAAAATTAAGGGAAATAGGTCTTTAAATATCCGAAGTTATGGAAACATCTAAAGATAGTCAAGGAGGAAGGAAACTTATCAACTTGTCTATCCCTTCTATTCGTTAATAAATTTGAGCAAGCAGCATCAGATAAAGAAAAAACAGCATTACAAGACAAACTTGTAGTGTTGGCAAGCAGTAATCAGGACAACAGGTGTACAAAAAACTGCATTTTTCTTACCGATTGATTTTCCATTGTAGTTAGTTTTCAGTACATATTATTTCTTTTCCACCATTTTTTCATATAAGGAATTGTCCCTGTAAAGGAAAGCAACTGATTGTATTTTTAAAACTGCGAAAAAGGAGTCTACTATAGTCGAATAGTTATACGAACAGGATTAATCGTGTGGATGATAAAAAGCAAAAGTGGAATCAATAATCGTTATGAACTAAAGATCAGTCAGATAAGAAAATCGACCTTTTTAAAGTTCTTTTCTGATGTAGTTGACAAATAATTTCTTGTAAAAAGCATTATAAATAGTAAAGATAACTGAGGAAAACAAGCAGCTCAACTCCTATAAGGTTAGTTAAACTTTTTTTCTTAATGTCAGCAACAAATGCCACCAGCTAAAGAATAATTGATTTGTTAAATATAATCAAATCTTATATGAGATCTAGACTCTCACAAACTATGATATTGACTATTTACAAAGAGAAAAGAGGTGACTTATAGATATGTCACCTAATAGGTAATAATTGAAGCATTTTAATAACTATTATATTTCCTTTTAAATTTTGCCACTGATCTACTTAGTTGACTTTTAATAGATTTAGGCCTGCATTACTGCAATTTTTACTGCGATTTAATTGTTTAGGGTCCTAATAGGGTAGTTACTATTTTTATTTCAATTACAATGAAATGCTGCCCGAGGAAACTTCTTCAGGAAGTAAAACTCTTTAGAACCTCAACAAACTTATTTTATTTGATCTTGTGTAAAATTTCTTTCTATCCTTTGCTAGAAAATCGGCTCTTAACGTTATTAATTCAATTAAATAATTTCCTGTATATAAAGCTAGTTATTGAAGTACATTCCAAAATGACCATTACCTTGAAACAAAAATGCATATTTTTCTAAATCAAAAGAACCTTTACTTCTTTTTTAGTTTTATGTCGCAAATAATACGTTTCTTTGTTGCAGTAATAAAGGTTCCCTACTGTCTTGATTTTATCTCTACCAAAGAAAAGTATTAGACTACTTTCTGCTTGTAAACATGTACGATCTAAAATGTAACAGTTCTGCCAAACGCATGGTATTTTGTCGTATTAATGATATTTTGATCGGAAAGTGTAATACATTTTTCTGCGTCTGTGATTTTATCCTTAAGAGGGAGAATAAATATATTTTTTTAAAGTTGACTTTACCAGAAAGTGACTGCGGCAATAACATCGATAGATAGGAATTTTAGTTTACAATTTGTAGCATGTAAAAAGATGAAAAGTTTGAGGTTTCACGCCAGAAATCCGAGGAAAATAACTAAAAACACATATTTGTTATGTCTTTGCACTTTCCCGCTACATATGAGGGAAACATTGAAATATTGCTCAGTTACTATTGCTCTACTTTTTTTCCCAAATAAACAAAATTCAACGAAATAGCACATTATTATAATCCGTGTTACCTATTTGTTCACCCCCATCTATTATCATAATTTTTGTAACTCAGAAAGAAATAGGAAGTTTTTATATGTTTTTCTCCTCTAATAATTATTGTTTCTACTTTTCAGAGGACATTTGTGGTCAACTGAACAAATTTTGTACCGTTTTATTGACAAGCAAAAAATTACAATTGTTCGAGTTCGATAATTTTCACATGGGGATCAGGCAATTTTTGTTGCTGCTGCGGATAAACCAACTTTTTATGGGAGGTACTTTCAGAGACCACATTTTTAGAATTACGACCCCTTTAAAAAGATAACTCATGTGAGTATTATTGGAACTTGACAATAGTAATTTTCATTTTGAAAGTAATAGTGTATGCTTTGTGTTTAAATTGCCTCTGTATGTTATATTCTATTTGCTTTAATGCGACGTTAATGATATCAGTTACATTTCCCCCACCATCAACTACTGATACTAAGTACTTTACTAAAGGTTTACTGATACTAGTAGTGAATGGCTGGAAGCTTTAATTTCCTGCAAATTTCTACTCAAAAATACACCTTTGATATTTGACAGCATTTTGAAATCGTTTAGAGGATATGTGATGGGTTGTAAAGAAACCGAATTCCATTTTGGTCTTCTGATCTCTTTCAATCTTGTTTAGCTAATATAACTTTTCAATTTAAAAATTATTATTTTGGTTAGTAATCCAATAACTATCACTGTTAAGATTGATCAAAATGTGTTTTTAGCTGTTCACTTTTTGCAAAAACAATATAACTTGTACCTTTGATTTATCACCTGCAACAAAATACTGTTGTCATGAGTTTATATTTTCTCCTCCCCACAACTTTTATGTTTCTCATTAAGTCTGTTTCCTCATGAAACTTTGAAAAGAAGTCATAATTCATCTTTGTTCAATTTGTCCTTTAAGTCTTAATCCTTAACTAATTAACGGAAATTAATAAGAAACTAAAATGTCATTTGCATGACACCATATGCTTTCTCAATAATTCTGCTCTGGATAAAAGGTAGAATTTTGTTCTGGATTATAAGTTGTTAGTCGACAATGACAATACAATTTATAAACAGATCTTTTGGAATTTTGTTCCACGCTTAAACCATATATTACATCTGCTGCAATTTATTCAGTGTTCTATGTTACTTTCAGGTATACACATAAATAATCCGTTATCATAAAACCGAAAAAACCTCATCTTAACTAAACAGTTGTAAGATATGTCCCACAAGAGCAAAAGGTTTAAAAACAAACCACGCTCATTGACATTGGAGTACTTCATAGATTATATTTATTTATTTCAGTCTTCCCACTGTATTCATCAAATAAAATCAGAAGAAACAAATATTTTCCAACCAGGGGGATCTAAATAACAACCCAGAACAATATGGAACCACAGTTAGAACTGGAGACTATTGATTCAACATTCATTATGGTTAAATAGTAATTATAATTTCTAGTAATTTTCACTCATAGCATAACTACGCTATATACATCTACAAGTAGCTATATCCCTATGCAACTGTAAAGTATAGAAAATGGTAGCAGCGAGGTGGTTTTGTGGGGTTTACAAAACTACTTAATTCAAGTGAAAGTAGTTTATACATAAGTATCTTTTGTTTTGAAAAATGTACGTACTTTAATAAATGTTACAAGCGATAATTAACATAAGAAAACAACCTGCATCTTATTTCATAAACATAACACAATAAGCACACGGAAGCTTAAGTTCAGTAAAACTTGAGCATATTCTACACCTATCTTAAACCTTTACTTCCTTAAGGTCTATGTATACAAAGCTATCAGTTTGGGATCCTTGGGTAAGCTGATAAGATATCAAATTGGGAGGTTGCAGCTCGTAAAGTATCGAGGGGCTATATTCTAGAGATAAAGCGCCTTTTAAAAACTCATTTTTAGCGACCTTTAAACCATTAATTTGGGGGTAATTAGGAGATACAATATTTTCCAAAATTTTACATAACAACTTTTGGGTGATCTCCTAAATTAGTTATATTGCAAATAAAAAAAGATTGTTCAACAAACAATTTTGTTGGAAGTTTAAGGAGTTTCTCCTTTGGCTCCTTGCAAGATTTAGGAGTGCATAATCTTCTGTAATTATACAAAGAGGTGTTTTCAAACCTCCCACTATGTTTTACATTCACATCCAGATCATAATAATCAGATATATTGTAAAGTGATGTCCTGCTAACACAACTGGCAATATCATGGAAGAGTCTGTATAAGTCCATCACCCAGTGACAAGTTTTATTTCCTAGAACACTTTGCTAGCCACAATATAGCTCATTAGTAAATGAGCTATACTGCCTATAATAAAAGTAGAAATGGACCACTTTAGACTACTACAACCCAAAATAACCAGCAATATAATGCCACAGTTATCTTTATATCTACTGTTAAAGAATTTTCTAAGTCGGACAGAAGTAGAAAATGTTGGATGACTGATTTTCTAAAATATTACCACAAGACTGCCACTAATGTCCAGCTGTACCATCGGTGATATCAACATTATTTCCTATCGGGAAACATAATTAATCCCTTTCAATTTTTAACTAAGAACCTTTTTTGTCATTTACATAATATGCCTCAACCAAATCTTTTCTCAGTCCAAGTCTTGACCTGCATGGGAAGATATTTTTCCTGTGTGTAACTGATACTTTTTATTTTAAACTCTTATTGTATTTATGCTGAAATTTGTGGATCACACACATATATGTATATATAGCCTTGTTCTTTTATTAATCCACTGTAGATAAATTGATACTGACAGAAGAGCAGAAGAGGTAAATCATTTAACAGACACTTTAATGTAAAATTGAGAAGCTTTTTTACTTCTTCAGTAAGTTTTAAAGTCTAAGAAATACACCTTATTGAATTTTTCTTATTTTATCATGGTATTGTATGAGACGTTTAATATTATTTGACGCTGCATTCATGATATTTACTTTGTTTAATAAGAATGTGTTAAAGTTTGTTTGAATAATCGATTTTTCATAGATCTTTAATTTTGTATGAAAAACACCCTATCTTTTCCTTGATTCAAGAAAGATAATGCTGAGTGGTATTATGCTTGTGACCAAAATGTGACAAGTTTCATATTTTACAATGAAAAGCCTATATAATTAAGATATGCAGTCAGTTTTGGATGAGAGTAGATTTCACATTGCATCATTCCGTTTGAAAGATTACTTTCTGTTGGATTCTCCCTGTAAAATATTTTCCCTTTTGGTCGTTCCGAGTAAGCTGAAGTCATTTCCTCCATTCTCATGTTGTAATAGATTTAGTTTCCGCGACGGGAATAACTGTGATTTATTTAGTTTCTGCCGCACAGGAGTTATCCTAGTTAATGGTTAATTTGTTGTTCTGCCTATGTCAGATATGAAAAATGTCGTTTTTAAGTTATTTTGTTAAGTTCCTCTTATAGGACATGTATTGCAATCATTTCTTAAGGTTAATCTCCTGGTGTAGAAGCAGATTGGAGGTATGTTTGATGAAAAAAAGTGATGGCAACTACATGAAGCTGACTCCTCTCTGAAGAGTAGTCCTGTTTTTCAAGTAATCTGATAAAACCTGTGCTAAGGAGAATTGATTCAATTAACAAAACACCATTAATAAAAATACGATATAGGGGAATGTGGAATTAAAACTTTTGATAGTTTTTGTCGGTTGATATTATATCTAGTCATAGTCATCTTTGAGCTAAAAGCAAGGAGGAAATCTATATTTTTATGTAAGTATTATATCTGGAGAGAAGACCAATGAAATTAGAGATAAAATTGGACATGACATATATTTTTGCCTACTATACTATTTTCATAAAACATTTTGGTAGACAATGGCATCATATTATGCAGCTAGTATAATCCTTTATCAATATGTGTTATTTATAATTTTTAAAGCTGTTAAGTGCTTTCTAGAAGAAAAAGGAAAAAAAGCCGGAAAAAAAAGCACAATTTAAATATTTTGACTTTAGCAAATTTGGACTAATTGGCACTTCAAGGGTGACCCTGCTACTTAGAGGCTGTGATCTCACTCCGAAGAGCGTAGAAATAATACCTTAACTAAGGAAATCAAGATAAAAATTGGGATGAAAAGAAAACAAACTTCTATGAAGAAGTCAAGATAAAACAAACTGGTAACAGCTATCCAAGGGAGAATCTGTATCAGTAGGTCCAGGATGTCAGAAGTTTGTATTTATTTTCATGTGTCTGAATGGTAGGAACATATGGGACTACATTCCATCTTACACTATTTAGACTTTATTTCAGGAGGTAAGCAATAAAAGTTATTTATATTTTGACATTATTACCAATTTGTTTATCTGTCTAGCAGCTCACAAAGTATCAACAGAAAAACATAAATATGAAATAAAACAAAATACTTTTTTTGTTTCTATCAATTTATATGTTAAAAGTTTTAACTCTATAACTAAGCCTTTCATCTTACATATATATATATATCTATAGAACATTGGTTTCATATCTAAACAATTCTGTTCCAATTGCATATTTGGTGATGCACCTGGTCATTGCAAAGAAAGCTGTATTCTCATGGAAAAAAGAATAGTTTCAAAGGTGATATTTACCTTACATTTTGAAAATAGAATTCTTGTATATTTTAAAGTTGTTGCTTTAATAGTAATGAAGCGTTTTTGACGTTTTATTACCTCCAGAAATCAAGCATTTAGTTTAGGTCTGACAATGACGCCTTTTGCAGAGTGTAACAGTTACTGAACTGTGTCACTGGCATAGATTGGTAGCAATCACATGGATAACAAGGTGAGATTTCAGGGCTACTTTAGCAACTAGAAGTATAACAAGCATCTTAATATAAATAGTTTGTCAAGTAGTAGAAGATCATCCAAAATTATTTGTGTTGGCCAGCAGGAAAATCACTTTTCAAAGTCGTTGTTACGGCAAGGACGTAATGCAAATTACATCAGCGCCTTTAAGTATCCAAACAATACAAAAGGATATATATATATATATATATATATAGCAAATCCGTTAGTTAATTCATAATAATAAGTTTAAATTTAAAAAATATACAATAAAGTTATTTCGATATTTCTACTTGGTTATTCTTTTTTAAAAGATTTAATGAAACTGTAGTTGTAATATTGCTATAATGAGTTTTAGAAATAGTTAAACCTCAAATTGTTATTATGCATTACTACGAAAATAATCTATGACAAACCAACTGTACTACTGTTATCAAAATATAAACTCACAACTACATTTGTTACCATATTTTTAGGAGATATTCTAGTTAAGTGTAAAGAGTTACCTTTTAAATATCGCTTGTTATTTAATATTTTGTTCAGTTCTGTTCAGACCGTTAAAGTCTTAAGATCTATGTCCTCCTAATAATTTGTCAAGTTTAAAATATCGAGAGAAATGTCAAATATAATAGAAAGAATATATATAATTTCAGGAAATTCCTATTAAGCTTTACACTTGACAAACTAAAAATGTAGGACAGTGCATAAGATTTCACTGTTGTCTGGTTTTGTGTCTTTAGTTAAAGAAACAATGTTATTGAATACTTACAATTACGTTCAGGTAATACTTTATCCACGTACTGTTTAAAACGATGCTCATTTTTTTTAAAGGAAGGATTTATGTATTTAAAACTCAAAACCCTTGTTTTCTCTCCACCTGAACTCATCTATGTTTTTTAGATAATTCAATTGTATTTTAATCCCCTTTTCCATTGCCAATAGGAAACTAATGTTTATCTTTCTATGTAAATTATGTCAAAAAAACTATGACAACGATGGTCATCATAAAGGAAATAGTCAACGGAACGAGAAGCCTGCTGGTGTTCTATTATGTAATAGATAAATTATTAAATACTTTTTATCAGAAGAGAAGTTTCAATGGCATATATCTGTGATACACAAGAAGTGCCATTGAAGAAGGTAAACAAAAAGATCGTAACCATACAACCTGTAATGATAATTGTATTGCTTAAAACGCAATGTTTTATAACAATTGTTGTCGAGAATCAGAAACCTTATCCTCACATCAAGTAGAATAATAGCTGCAATCGTATTGACTTTCATACATCAGAAACAAGCAGTCTAACGTTTGAACCAATGAAATTTAATCAATATTTACCGTAGTGATAGGACATTCATAATTCTATCAAGGACCCGATGGTATACAGAAGCCTACATTTCGAGGGTCATCTCGCAGGTCATCAAGCATTTGTTATAAAAAACAGTTCTGATAATGTCAATACTTGGCAAATGTACTTCTAAGCATGATGCTTTCCAGAATCTGAAGTATTGTTGATATCACCTCGATCCCAAGTTTTTTGTTTTCAAAGTTAGCAAATGTATCGCATGTGGATGATATGGAAAAGACTGATTTGGTTTTATTAATAACAAGATACCATTCAATGCTTGAAGTATCTAAAAACAAATGCTACTTCAGCTTGTTTCAACATATACAATCACATTAGTTGCAGGACCTGGATACTAGAATAATGGTAATAGAAATAAATCACCTTTAGTAATTAGGAGGTATTTAAGAAATCACGTAATATCTGGAATACGGTTTCCAAAATAAGGTCTCAAGAATAACTCGTCCGGTCGAACAAAGAAAACTAAACTTACCTACTACAAGGTTTCCGGAATATTTCTTTGGTTTTCTATAGCCTAATTGCTTTTCACATCCTCTGTAATTTAAAGACCCTTTCTTCAATTTGTATTTTTCTCTATTTCAAGTAGCTGTTATTAAATATTTACCCTTAATTTTAGTTCTTTAAACATTTTTCAATAATTTTTCTCAGGCGTTTTTGTCCCTCTGAAAACGTCCACTTGCCTTAGAGCAATATTACAATGGTATGTGCAAAATACTTGCAGACGATAGCGGTAAAAATAAACACATTGGACATTTTCGGATTTTTTATGGTATGTCATTCCCTTGGTCCCTAGCAAATAAAAGTTAGCATAACATTCACAAAATGCCTCTTTTGCAAAATCATAGGGAAAAATGGTGTTAGTCTTTCACCATTTTTTCACTAAGGCTGGTGGAATAATTAAAATGCAATAACATTGTTTTTCCACTTTGTATTAGAATAAAAAATTGTTGCATCACATAAGAGGTCAGTTGTATCATTAACATATTTTGAAACAAAGGAGGCATTCTATATCTGCCCAAGTAATAAGAGGTAGAGAAACACTCTACAGATAAAGGTATTTGGCTAAAAAGCAAGAAAGGCTATGAGTTAAGCAAGACATAAATGAATTTAAAGGTATATGTTGAAAATGAGCCGTCAACACAGGACTTTTTCTTAGTTTGATTCAAAAGAAACCTAAACAAAAAAATGACAACTTACAAAGTTAAATGCTAATATTATAAACGGGCATTAATCCATTAATGAAAGCAACAGTAGATATTTTTCATTTTTTTAACTTTTTTTTCTGATTCATGTTAAAGCATCCTTTTTAAAAAAGGAATTTCTTTTACCTTACCAAACATGTAATGTTTCTTTAAAGAAACGACTTGCCATTGAGGGATGAAAATGAAGTTTCTAAATTTTAAAACTTAAGAACTTTGGTCTCTTTTTGAGACTCCTAAAAATCCAGTGTACATTAGGAAAGTTTTTCCAGATTTTCATTTTAAAGAGTCTAGGACGACTCATACCATAAGAGAAAATAGCTGAAATACCCACTTTAAGCTTAAAAAGCTAAAGCAATGAAGAAACGTGAAATTTTTATTGAATCACCATCATGTGCCATGCAATCCTGCGTCGGCGATCAGGGTCCTCCACTTCACTCTCTTATTTTCTGCGTCTTGATCTCTTTTTCCAGCCACTTTGAAGTATCATCCATCATTTTCTGCATTTGTCTTTCACGAGCTCTTTTTCCTTCTATCTTTCCTGTTATTGCTAAGTTCTCCAGGCCATTTCTTCTTATTGCATGTCCCATAAATTTAGCCTGACCTTTCCTTATCTTTTTTAGCCATAAGTGTGTAGTCTCTGCCATTTCTAGAACCTCCTCATTTGTCTTCCTTTCTGTCCATGGTATTTTCAACATTCTTCGAAGGAACCACATTTCTGTTGCCCCAAGTTGCTTCTTCATTTTATTTGTTAACGTCTTGAATATTGTCCAGTATCTTGAATTTATTTCTGAATGGCACCTGATATTGTTTCCTGACTTCTTTATTGTTTTTTAAAACTTCAATATACAGTTTTATATTTGTGATGAGTTTTTTTCTTCTTAGTTTGAGTACTACTTTTGCTTGGGTATGTCTTAGCTCCCTTCACAGCGTTCCTAAATCTTTGGTTGATCATTATGAAGTCAATTTGATTTTTTGTACTTTCATCTGGGCTTTCCCACGTCCACTTTCTCCTTCGATGTTGTTTTAACCATGTATTTGTTTTATCATATTGTTTCTGCTGGCCCATTCTGTACACCGTCTACCTCTCTCGTTTATATTGCCCAAGCAATGTGGCCCCGCCACATTCTCACTTCTTTCACTTCGCCTGACCTTGGATGATTATCATCTCTTGAGATTTACAGTGTTTCACTGCGTGATCAAGCTTATCATAAAAAGTTTCTAGTTCTTCTTCTGTGCTTTCAGATGTTGGTGCGTAGATTTGAATAAGACATATCGAATGACTTTCCACTCAATTTTACAAATAGCACACGATCTGACAGTACCCAATATCCTTTTAATGACATAGTAGTTGCCGAGTCCAACAGTATACCAACGTTCGAGTGTGTTTCTCCACCCGAGTATATTATTTGATAGTCACCAGTTTTCATGTTAACTGCTCCAATCCATCTCACTTCACACAATTCCATTATGTTTACCTTTAGCCTGTACATTTTTCTTTTTACGTTGTCTAACTTCCCTGCTTGATATAGCGATCTTACGTCCCATGTACTAATTCACCTGGCGCACATGGTGGTCCCTACCGGACAAAGTTGCTCCATTGTTAATCGAGGCTCCATTGACGTCGTTATCTGAAATTGTAAAGTGAATTTCTATGATTGTGCAAGGGATAATACAGCAGTGGTTTTCTGTTGCCCTCTGTCGTGTTTTGGAATAAGAGTTATCTTTCTCCTAGACAGGTTGCTTTCCCAAGCTTGAAAAGCCCCATCTGTCCACACTATTTGAACCATAGTTTATGGGTTTGAGATCAGAGATTTCCTTCTCCTGGATAGACTGCCAACCAAGGCTACAGAGCTCCATCTGCCCCTCAAGCTTATCCCTGTCATGACTGTGTCGCTCTCATAGCAGATTCTGTGAAAACAGGGTGTACCATGGGAAAGTACTGCTATGGACACATTAATTTTATTGAATACCGGATGTATTTGATTGTATTATTGAATGGATTACAAAGTTATTTATAATATATATAATCACTGCAAGACGAAGCTGCCAATACTGGTAAATCAGTATAGCCAACTGTCAAAGATGATTGATGTCAAATAACGGTACTGTTTTTCTTTGTACCATCAAGGAGTTAATCTTATTTGCTGCAGTTAATCACTTAATACAGGCCAAACATTCACAGGTAAGAGTGAAATGACACTATTTCAAATCTATAAAATTTGTAAACTGTAAATTTAAGATTCATTTATTCAATTTTTGCAAAATCTGTTATTACGAATTTTCTCAGAATAATCAAAGATCCAAAAATAGGACCTTTTGAAAGAAAAATCCAAAATCAAAGCAACTGATTATAGCATTCTTTATGCATGTTTAATGTAACATCTGATGAGCTCAGTTGTTTTTCTGGATACATTACTAGACTAGATATTTATGAATAATTTGCTCCGAATTAGCAGCCAAATGTGTATGGATTATTTGAAATTTAGGATGCATGATATAACAGAAAAGCTGTGAATTACTAAATCCTAATTTGACCCTTAATATAGACCCCTTTATAGTAGCAGAAAAAACTAATGCAATTAGCACTTTTGATTACCCGAACTCCAAACAACAATAGCAAGAAACATTTTCATTGTACTCAAGACATATTAAGAAATAAAGTTAATGTAAAAATAGTGCATTTTACTACTGTAGTGGAAAAAATAATCCAAAAGCTTAAAAGTCCATGAGGTCATGGTATGGAAAATTTGTTTTGCAGTCTGTGTTTCAAGCAAACAGAAAGAATTATCTGTTCATATTTCAAAGTTTACTGGGTACAACATTGAAAGGAAAATAAAACCAACAAACGTGAGGGTTGAACAGTTAGTAACACCAGCAATTGTTAGATATGATTATGGCAATGATTATTCTTATTTTATTTGGTTATAATTCTTGTAACTCTTTGATTACACCTGTAGTACAAGAAGCAGTCTACTGATATGGGTATATTTGAAGATATTAAAAATTTTGGTACTCTGTTTATGTTTGCAAGGAAATTGCCTGTACATGCCACTATTTATTTAATCACAGGTCTTGAGAAGCTAAAAACGGCAGATGTTGCCTTATTTCTCATTTCCAACATTTTTTTCCAGTTCAAAATCCTTTTACTAAAGAACCCTTATTTTTGTTATTTTCATTACTATTTTATACATTATGTTTATTATTACTATTATTTTTAATTCTTTTTTAAAATTTTATCGGAACGGGTTCATAATACACAAGCTACTTCAATATCCTTACATATGACTTTACAATTACACATGAAAGTAACTATCCAAGTTAGTAAATATTTGAGTCTGAGCATGAGAAGGAGAATGTTTGCGATATCTCCTAATTGATGTATGTATGCATGTATGTATTTATGAAAGTATGTATTATACATAGAAATTGCAAAATAAAAGATGGTCTCGTTAGTTTTTGGTACAAAGCCAAACATAAAGTTTTACTTTTCAACTGCATTTTGTCTATATATTTTTTAGGCAGTCTCCGGTTTTAACCATTGTTGGTTACTGTATTGGATCCATGTCTCATATTTTGAATGAATGTACAGATTTTAGAGACAATTATGTCGCTAGAAAGGTTCAGATCGTTGAAAAAATGTAAGTGAGATACCAAGAGAATTGCAGACAGTCTTCATCAACAAAATCATACAATCATGTTTTGCTGATATTGTTAGTCCGAAAGAAAGTAGATCAGCTCTGAAGCCTGATTTGATAGAAGACAACAACACTGACTATAATGGATGTAGCCAAACCGTATGACCTTTATATTAGTAATGCGTATCAAGAGAAAATAAGGATATACAAAGTATTACAGTGTTTGCTAAATTCCAAAGGATATAATTGTGTAGTTGATTCAGTCATTATTGGATCACATGGACCCCTTCACTTCAAGGCATTAGGAGTGTTGCTGAATTTTGAATTTATAAAGCTATAAGAAAAAGGATTACTCAAATGGAACAAAACATTACATATTGTTGCTGCAAAACAACTGTGGAATCTCAGATCTAGAAAAACTCATGTATAGGTAAGGGAAGTGGAGTCACTTTTCCTTCTGAAGCATTGTGACTGGATTATGAAACTTTAATGAACATTGGATATCTAACAGTATCTTTAGCTAACCCAGTTCAATAACAATAAATATTTGGGTTGAACGCTTAGGTGATGTCTTGAACAGATTATGACGTAAATGGAAATATTCAATCTTCTTTAGAGTGTACTCTAAACTGAAATTCACCTGCTTCTCAAATATTGCCTAGTAAGATCACTAAATGTGTGTGTGGAGGAAAGAATGTTCATTTACCTTGGAATTACAAAAAAATTGCTATATATATATATATCTTTATTATAATGAGGCTCTTTGTGCGTTCACAGAACCTAAATGATTTTTCCTTTATGCAAAATATGTTATAGCTTTTTCTTGACAGGTACTAATGTAACAGAATCTTTTGACCATGAAACATAACCTTTGACAGTAAGTTACTCCAAAAGAATAATAGTCAACCTGCCAGAGCATTATCTCATGCTGTTGCAAGTTACAAGGACAAGTCCTATTAAACCTGATAATGAGGTGTATTAAGGTGTATTATTCTTAATAGACAAATAAACAGTGAAGTAATTTTTCATCAGCACAATGTTTTTATGTTAAAATATTGAGCTGTCTTACTTATAATCAAGGCAGCTGATTATAGGACAAACAGTAAATCTACATTAATACAACATTTTCTCGGCCTTCCAGTACATTGTATTTGAGAATGACTATGTATGCAATTTTCTATTTTGCACGTTGACCTTCAAAGAGATAGAGATGATGCTTGACCTTCTGTGCAAAAGGGTACACTTGTGTTGGTTAACCTATGTTTTGGTGCAAAGCTATAATGGAACACTTATTTTTCATTCTAACAAAACTTTGTCAATTTATTGAGTTTCTACCAATGCGAGACTCATTAGTAACACCTTTTCATGTAATACTAATTTCATAAATTGAGGAGAGGGCAGGCAAAACACGGATGCAGAAAGCACAAGACCGAGTAGAGTGGAGGATATTGCAGTGGTGTGAACGGCTAAAATGATTATGATAATGATTAATTTCACGCTTGAGCATCAAAGTCCAAGGTTAAATCCCCTTTAACTCACACAGCTTTATTGTGAGAATGGTGACCTTCCAGGAAATTTTAGAACTTTATGTGTTTGGAGGTATCTGTGTAAATTAAAATAAAAGTAAGTAGGACATATTTAATCTTCTTTTTTTGAGTCTTTAATTAAAACTCGTACGATCAATATTGTTCAAGGGAAAAATGACAGATAAATGCTTATTTCTTATATTCGTGAAATGTCTTACCCCTTCTCTCTCTCTCTCTCTCTCTCTCTCTCTCTCTCTCTCTCTCTCTTCACATATATATATATATATATATATATATATATATTCTAACCAAGTATAGCACAACCCCAAGAACTTTGCATAGTGTGTTAAAGACTGCAGCCACCTCCTTCAAAGTTAAGGAGACAAAATTAACAAATTTCTTGAAGAAGGCCAAATGATTTTTAGAAGACCACATTGCGTCACAGTCTTTTATCAATCTGATGGATAGTTCCAATTTAAAAAATCCAAAAGTATTAACTTTTCATATTTTGCGTCTTCCAAGCCTTTTTCAATCTCATACTGTTTATAGGTATTCAACACAGACGATTAATATCTGACCTTCAGTTATCTTATCTAATTACATTTTAAAAGTGTCCGTAAAGTATAGAAATCGTATAGTGATAAGAATTCTTAAAATTCTTTAAACAAGAAAATGGAGTATTCGGAATTTTTAACAAAGAAAAAGAAGCAGTGAAAAATTGCAACCAAAGAGGAAGGATCAAATGAAAAGGAAACAAAAAATTGTAGGAGAGGAAGACTACTGAAGTCTGTAAACAAAGAGGAAACCAGCATACTACTTCCTGGGAGAACTGTGAAGAACAAAATTTAATAATTTCTTTTCAGCGAAAGAAAAATTATTATAGGAGGACGTCATGGTATTAAAAGAATATACTATGCTCTCTCTCTCTCTCTCTCTCTCTCTCTCTCTCTCTCTCGTATACAAAAAATTCCTTAATATAACAACAGAAGTTTTAACTAAAACTAATATATATATATATATATATATATATATATATATATATATATATATTTATATAAATTAACAAGCTGAGCTAAGAGTTCCCTCACAATATTTTACATGAAGTAAGCTACCAAAGTTTCCATTAATTGCAAATGGTTACTAGGAATTAATATTCTTATTCATGACCAAAATAATGTTTAAGACTTTTATACTAAACAGCAATAAATATAATCAACTTACAAACAATAGGCAAGTACTCATACAACAATAGAGTAAGAAATTATTTTACTTAGTATTTTCGCACAAATAGTTGAAAATGAGCACCAGGTTACGCATATCATTAAAACAACAATTAATAAAAACAGTTTTGTACCTACACAGTATTTTCTTCCCTGTCCGTCTTTGACAGTGATCAGTCACATCTAGGTCTGATATAAAATTTATATCCACCTTTTAATTCTGTATTAATAAAACCTCCTCTATTGATCACTGCCAGGAATTGGTTAAAAATAATGTGTAAGATACTTGAAACATTTTCTGTAAGCGAAAGAGGCAATTCAGTACATTAAGTTCTACTTTTTCTCTTATCTTTTTTGTATTTTTCCAGAATTTTAAAACATGCTTAATACTGAGGGTATTGTTGACTTTGAACACCAGCTGGAAAACCTCTCATACGTATAAAGTAACTACTTACCTTGATCATAGCTGAAGATACAAATTAAGACAAAGTCATTTCCTATAACTTTTCACATTTTAACAAGTTAAAAATTATTTATCTTATTTTAAAAGCAAGCATCTAATCCAAAAATTTTACCTTTTCACTTCGTAAAGAAATATCAACAGGCTAATTTTTGACATGCATCTGCGCATACTATTTCAGGTGCTAGTAATAACCTGTACTTTAACAAAAAGACTGTTCAAACAGAGTATGTCACCATAGCAACCACCTTGTCGTTATTGATTCTTTCTGGAAGTTACACAGAATGAAGTACCTTTTTTCTGGCCAGTCAATCAATCCATAAAATTTTGTAATATTGTGCTCCTATAAGGTAACTAGAGCTCCATGGGTGATAATTTTTGTGAATAAATCTTTTCTGCTAGAAACGTAGAGACAGTATTTTAATTGACTGTAATAACCTTTGCTTAAAATTGTCGACTTTTTATTTTGGTAATGTATAATAATAGTTCAAAATATGTACAACTAGAACAAACATAAATGAATAACAACATACGAATTTATTTCAGAGATGTCTCGAGTATTCATTGTCAGCAAACAATGGTAAATATTTAATTTCTCCTGAATTCACCTAGCAAATACACCTTGTCTCGTTTACCCACTATTCATCTTTTCTGTAGAGCCACCAGTTCGCTACAGAGGAAAATCCAATAGGAACATTAAACAGATCCTTTAAATAGAAATGATCTGAACTCCAATTTTGGAAGTAATATTTCTAATCAATTAAAATTGTGGGTTTAATTTTTATGTTCTTTTACGTCTTTTCACAGTATATGTTTTATGAATAAAAGCCATTGGTAATGAAGTGACACTAAGTACTCTGTCTAGCTGAAATACAATAAGAATTAAATTAAGATTGCCTGATTCCCTTGAATTGTAGCTAATTTTATCAGTATGCTAGTTTTAGTGTGTGTTTCTGAAGTAGACGTTTGCGAAGATTATAGTTTTCAAGTATGGGAAATGTTGATTTGAATTCAAATAAAAACTACTAAGTTTTATGTATTTTTTGCTCAGGACAAAAACGTTTGTAACATTTTGAATGGAATTATAGTATTAATCCTTTATTTTATATTTTATAATGTTTTGATGGATTAAAAAAGATTAGTAAGGGTGACTTCATTTTCAGTAAAACAAATTATTTCAAGTAACCAAATTAAAGATCGGTGAAATTGGTGATTTTAGTAATTTCAATGAAAACATTTCTATTGAGGATCAGGCTTTTAAAATAAAAAAATAAAAATGATAGTAAAATTATAACGATATGATTTGTGATCTATATATAAGTGTTATTTGAGTAGTTTGAATAGACAGTTAAAACGGTTATTATAAACTAGAATATCTCGTTGATCTGAGTTTTCCTTTTTCAAATATTTTTCTCTAAAACCTAAATTTTTCAAATTGTAGTGTATCTATAAATCAAATGCACTTTCAAAATGTTTCTTCTCTATTTTAACGTTTGGTATAGAATTACTCTCTTGTACCAATGACCTAAACATTTGGATATAATATATCAAAAATTCAATAATAATTTATTGAATTTTTGAGACCTTAAAATAACTAGCAAACTGAGTACAACAGGCATACCAGCAATTGTGAAAATGGTGGTTTATTTCAGCCTAATGGTTAATGCTCTAAGTCGACTTTCAATTTCTTGAACAAAAAGCTAGGTATACCCCATTTCCCTAATATGTATGAAAATTTAATATCTTACAGTAAAAAAATGTTTCACGTTTTTCGCTTCCTCAATAGGATTTTAATGCCCCTTTGGCAATCATCTTTTAAAGCTCAAACTTTTAGAATCAAGAGTCCAAAGAGAAATTTTCCCTCATTTTCTTCAATGCTTGATTTCAAACTAAAGACTTAATTCAAATGCCTTAAGCATTCTCATGCACTATTTTTGACTATTCATTGTTCTCAAAATATAAATGGGAATAGATAAAAGATTTAGACAATTGTAGTAGTTGTTAGCTGAGTAGTTTTTGTCATAAGAAAAACTTGTATCCTTTCAAAATGATAATAACAAGTCAAACTTTGACAGGAAAAGGAATTATAATCTATTTTTTAGCACAAGGGATGGCAAATAAAGGTTTGAATAAAAAGTATCTATTTTACGCTTTAACCTTTGCTAGTCTTGAATAAAAAAGGAACTCCAAGAATAGAGAAATTTCAAAGATCCAGTTAAAAGTATAAAAATGCTTTCCTTTACATTTTCATACCCAGAGATGAAACAATTCTCTGCGTCCTTAAGACATTGGATCGCATTCCTTAAAAGACAAAGTTTTCCAAATTATTTAAAGTATTCATTTGAAACTCGTGACCATAATGATCTTATGTTCTGAAAAACATGTGCATTCAGCATTAAATATATTTTTATTTTTCTTCTTCCTCTATTTGAGAGGACAGAGGGCGGAGGGCGGAGGGCGGAGGGCTTTGTACAAATCGACCATTGATTCGAATCCTGTAATAGTTCGAGACATAAGGAGGAGACTGTTTCATGTCTTCCGATTCACCTGCTTAAGTTATATTGATCAAATGACCTTGAAGGTGACATACAGCAGCTTTTTACTTCAGTATTCCTTACGAAACTCTACTAATATTAGACTTAAGTTTACGAATCTAAAATGGAGAATATCTCTTTACTAAAAAAGTAAAAAAATAAATTGAAAATTTCAATTGTATTAATAAAGGTTTATATATTTATTGAGTTAGTAGATCATCAACTTCAAAAAATTACAAAATTGAGTTACATTTGGTTTAAAGAACTTTCTAAATGACCTTTACAATTTTTATGGTCGCCTTGCTTTTTTTGGAAAAACGTGTTACATGGAAAATTATTTGAAGGTCACGTGCCTAGGGAAATAAATCGCTATTTCATAATGGAGGAAGGTGAGTTTTCTGCAAACGTAAAACCAATCGTTCCAAAGGTTTTTCGACTGATGTAAGGTAGGTCGGAAATAATTAATATTATGATGGTAAGAAAGGAAAATAAAAGAGCAATAGAGGAATCAAATCGTCATGTGGAAATAGTATTGTACCCAGAATATGTGGAGTGTTAGATTCTACAGAAATCTTTCCAGATATTATTGATAATCATTATAGTGTCAGTATGGAAAGTGAAGTGAATTTAGAAAATGACTGAATCGAGAAAATATTTACATATACAATAATTGTTTTTATCAATCTTCTTTGCCTTTTTTTCCTTAGAAATTTCTGATTTTTTTCACAACATTGATATCCACTAAATTAACGCTATTAGAAAATTAAGTTCTAACTTGAATAATCCATATATAAACATAGTGATCATTAAAATTAGATAGTGTCTATTTAGCAAGGCGCCCGGCTAAATAAATAAAAACCTATTTTACCGTCCTAGGTGGAAGTAAAATTTCATTGGACAATCTGTTGAAGTGCCACGTTTTCGTTCTCAACGCCAATTTCTGGTCTCTTTAAACCAGCGCCCAAATCTTGAAGAGGCCATAAAAAACTTTGAGGAGGCACAAAAGTCAGTTAATCGAAGAGGGACAGCAGAACTTTCCAGGCGGCCAGGAAAAAGGGAAGAAAAGTGCCCGAAAATGCTGTTCCAGCTGGAAAGCTGCTGTATTACGAGCTAAAGTACAGCTGCGTAACAGACGGTAGAATACACAACAGCACCTCCAAAGCTGCACGTCCCAACCAGCAGTAAATACCGATTTACTGTTTTGGGAATTTGTCACATCATTTGTCAATTTCTGAACTTTCCTTTCCAATTTCCAACTTCCGGAGTTATTAAGTGGCCATTTCTTGTGTTGCTTTTGAAAGTGTTGTTTTTTAAATTTGTGCATTATGTTTCCAGAACATTTCGTGATGACGGCAACTCATCTGTGAATGCCCGGTTTAAGGATGGCAAGCTGGTGGTGACACATGTGGACACTGAGCATAATCATGCAGTCAGTGAGGTAAACTTAATATTAGGTCCGTGTATCAGATTGCATCTTTCTTTTGCAGGAAGGATCAAAAGCACTAGCCATTCACCCGATGCAGCTAAAATTGAGACTTGGCGAGCACAAATCTCATATTTACTGGGCCAAGTATGGTGATAGCTTTCAAGAAGAAATTCAAAACTTTCATGCGACCAGAAAAATTGAACTACCAGATTCCACGTGACTGGCAGCCCAAATGTTACTGAAACCTGGTGCTTTTGATCCTCCCTCGTTTTAGCGTTAATTGGTCAATCATGCAAAATTTAGTAGTCATCCTCGTGATTATTCAACCTACCTATGTTTAGTTTTTAAGTGATTACATGTTTATGTCGGTTTTGTAGTTCCCAGTAAATCTGGAAACTACTTTAGGACAGGGAGATAGAGGAGGCCTATCATGTTGTCTGTCCGTCTGTCTCTCTGTGTGTCTGTTGCAAGCTGTAGCGCAAAAACTACTGGGTCGATTTAAACCAAACTTGACACAAATGGTAAGGCCGCTATGGACATGTACCATGTGTTATCAGTTTTTGAGAAGGTAAAGGTCAGAAATGCCTATTCGACCTTGGAGCAAAAGGACAGAAGTAATTATTATTGTCATTATCATTATTGTACTCCTTTTCTATTTACAGGGTTTTTTTCTATCACAAAATTAGTTATAGTAATTTCGCATAAAAGATTTTGCTATATACATGTTATATCGTTTTCGATACTGTAATAATTTCATATCATATGTTAAGGTTACGTGTAGGCGTTTCCATCTATACTTGTTCAAAACTATTATTCAAGTTCAGACTTCATTTAGTGATTGAACACCGTAACTAATGTATTTCTCTTTCCCTTTCTTTATCCTTGCAGTTTTTCTCCAGTGGTTTGTGGACTGACAAAAAAACAGAGGCTGCCATGACAGGTTCAATGTTGGGGCCAGTTGACCTTCTACAAGCGAAGGACGTTTCATCAGCATGTCAAGATAAGAACACTGACATTTCACGAGTGCGAAAGTACTTAACGGAAAATGCGTGGCAGAAGGTGAAGACCGTTTTAGGAAAAGTAACAGACAGGGCTGGCTGTGCCGGAGATGCCATACTGACCTTCACGGCAGTCAGTTACGTTGTGACAGCTGCTTGGAGTAGTTCCACTTTAGTTGTGCAGATATAACAAAAGCTCCTCGCAGCAAGGTGTGATTTTGTTGTGCTTGTATCATTTTTCTTTAGCGCACGAGTAAAATGTCATGAATAAAATCAGTGTCACTGCGGAAGTCTTCCCTGTGTAAAGCCTCAAGGTCTGGGCCGCCTGTAAGCCAGGTTTCTGTATGTTTAAAGTTGTTGTCGCCCATGTATAGTTGTTTTGTTTGAAGCAGAGTTCCAACATCAATGGTGTCCAGGTGTAGTGCAATTGTACACTTGTATAAATTTTATGTGTGTGCATGTTTAACAGATCTGTACTCACAAATGTGGGCATTTTCATATTTTGTTGAAACGGCGACAATTTTTGGCACATGTACATAATGATCTTCATTCATATCTATATTTTAACATTTCCATTGGTTGGTATTCTTTTAGCTAGGTGATTTAAGGTGTTTTTTCTTTTTTTTCTTTGCCTGTGATTTCTTTGTGGAAATCTATTTCCTTTCTTGATGGTCTTGTTAGATGTAATAAATAATTACAATGAATCTATCCACCCTTTGTGTTTATATGCATTTGCTCTCTTTTCTAGACCTACTGCTGTCCACTATAGCACTCTTATATCCCTTATTTACCTCGGAACAATTATATGCTAGATTAGAGTAACATGTGTTAATGTATAGCAATCGCCTTAGATAGCTAAAAATAAAATCGAGGATTGATTGAGAATTGTGTCGCTCTTTCAGCAGTGTTCTTCATATTGTGCTTGCGTGTCTGTAATTAAAGTGCACTGGCATGCAAGCTGAGTATTGTGAGCAAAGGTGCTTTAAGAGCAACACGATGTTATTTTGAGCTATCTCGGGCACGAATTCTGAAAGTGAAAGGAACGAAAGATTGTACTGTCATAACATTTGCAAAATAACCCCGAGTGTTGTGTTGTTGATACAGCACTGCCGCCGTCGTTGTCTGATGATATGTGCTTTCATTATGACAATGCATGGCAAATTGAAAAATCAAAATTTGCAATAGTTTTCTTTTTAGTAACAGGCTACATAGATATGTGCCGCTAAACCGATAGCAATGCATAACAATTTTATTGATAAAGGGAGAACATTCAGGACTCGAGGCCTACTTGAAAACAGCAAAATTGAATAACCATGTAGTTTTATAATTGCACAATAACAACCGTACATTCTTGACGGTAAGATTGCGTTTCACTTTATGACAAACCAGAAATAAAAACAGAACTGTGGTATTTTGCTGCACTGAAGGTGTGTGTTTCATTCCCATCCAGGCAGTTTTAATGCTGGACGGGTTTATTGATGGTTAAATAGGGCTAAATCAATAAAAACCCTTTGACATTGACGGTTTAATATGGGGGTTGTTTATTAGCCGGTCGCCGGGTAAATAACAAAACCCTATTAAACCTTATTGGTCGAATCAAAAGATGGTAAAATAGGGTTTTTATTTATTTAGCCGGCGGAAACAATGGAACCATGGCTCGTCACGTGACTTCAACAGATCGTCCAATGACATTTTATTTCTACATGGGATGGTTAAATAGGATTTTATTTATTTTGCTAGCGCCGGGTTAAATAGAAGCTGCCTTAAACCCGTATTTGCCCAGCGTCAGTTTAAACTGACGCAAGACCAAACAGAAAATTCTAAAGAGTAGAAAACTATATATGGAATGTTAATGACCCAAAGGGCTCTCTAGGAGTTTTCTAGCACTGTCTATGCACTAACTAGCTCATTGTGCACACGGAACCTGCTCGGCGACCGATTTTTCCTCTAAATTGTAAGAAAATGCCATTTTCCATTTTGTGACGTTTAAATTGCCCAAAATTTCCAAATTGCTGAACACCAACACATTTCAGACATTGTAATCAGTTCGACACATTCTTTCATAGTTCCAAGGAGCATTTGATTGACTCTGATGTAGTTTTGGTATTGTACATATGAGCAATTGTACTACCGTCAGTTTAAACTGACGGTGGGCATGTATGGGTACAGGTCTTTTAATATGGGTTAGTTAACTTTCCATTCAATTTTGAACTTCTTTCCATGTCAATGTGATTTATACGTCCTTACTATGTATAATAACACTTTGCAAGGCAGAACTAAAAGTACTGAGCATACTTTCATCAGTAATATAAAGTTTATTTCATTAATAAAGAAGGCAAATATGCAGCAAAAAAAATCATTAGTCTGACATCCAAGCAAAACTTACTTATGTCCTACATATGAAAAAACTTGTCCTAAATTACACTTTTCACAATAGTACACTGTCGTACCATCCTTGATACCACATCTTCGCTGTGTTCCTTTGACAATCCAGTGGTATTTTCGATCAGATTTTATGTCGTCTTGCACCTTACCCGCTTGTCGAGGCTGGGGAAAGTGCTTTGCAGGTTTCGTGCGTGAAGATGATAAAATGAGTGTTGCAGCTACTGCACGTCTAAAACCGAACAGATCAAGAGTACCTTGACCTGGAGTATGAACCTGCACTTTATGTAGCTGGAAGGCATTGTTGACAGCAATATCCGCACAAAATCCGAACATTGGCCACCATCACTTTTTGCTGCGTATATTGATCATGTTGCACATCAGATTTTGAACAAGACGATCAACGCTGCCCATGCCTTTATTATAATGTCGAATCATCAAATGACGGAGCAAAGAAAGACTAGTGAAGAAATTGTCAAAAACAATAAGATAATTGGATCCATTGTGACGTGGTAAGCATGCTGTCAAATTGCTAACAACTGACCTACCTAGTCCAAGTGAGTGGTCTGTCACACCAGCGCCTTGGTAAGGGTAAAACTGTATTGCATATCCACCAGAAGTAGCTGCAACCTACATCTTATAACCGAATTTAATTGGTTTTCCGTGAATATATTGCTTAGCACCATGCTTACCGAAATATAGAACCATAGACTCATCAATGGTCTGCTCTGGGAGAAAGTTCTCTAAACACTGTTTGTTAACAGCATCAAGCAGTGGACCTACCTTGGTAAACTTATCCTGCATGTCCAAAGAAGTATAATCTGCTACATGCAAGAATCTCAAAATGTTCTCAAATCGATTTCTTGTCATTGACTTGGAAATTGCAACATTATGACAGCCCTCGGAAGCAGACCAAAACATACGTTTTCTTGGCAACTGAACATAGCCACTAACTAACAGAATCTCAATGAATACTTTCAATTCATCAATCTTGCAGTGAATGACCCTTTGAAATTGCATACTTGCTGCTTTCCTGACAGATTGCAAGAAGGACATCCTCAGTGAAAAATCTATCAAACAGGGTTGCAGGAGAATCTGGTGTATCTAACGAATGTGTCAACAATGCCCATGGGGTGTTCTTATTGTGGTTTGGAGGGAGGTCATCTATCTTCTATGCTGGTTGTTATTACTTTCAAGAGTTCTAAAATTCAATCTCGTATCTTCGTCCATCTATAACACTATTCATCGGGCAGCAAATGTCGTACAGAGTAAACCAGACCGCACTCGTCAAGACAGGTTCATTCCAAACGATCCCCTTCTCCAGAATCTCCTTAAAAATAAGGATCAGGGCCATTAAAAGGTAATGCAGGCATTGCACACAAAATCAATAATAGCAGCCTACAAGAAAACCTATAGAAAATTACAGCACTACTGTGGAAAGATGAAATAAAAAACGGTGGGAAACAAAACCCGACTAACTACAGCATGCAGGTGCCAGAAAAGAAATGAAGTCTTTTCACAAGGAACTTAAAAAGGTTTGGGGCCCTAGAACTAAGAACACAATAATACTTGACACCAGGTTCTATAGCGTCTTTCCATTTACTTTGAAAAATTGCTCAATCAATCTCAAATTGCTCAAGCAAATAATCTTCTCCACAGGTGATAAATCAACAATAGATGAGCTGTAAATCGCAACCAAACAACCTTTAAATCGCAAACCTCCACGATCAGATGAAATAACCAAAGTGGTATGGAAGCTTGGTGGGGTATTTCCGTTGTCACTGATAAAACAGATCTGTCAAAAAAGCAGATTGATCTAACAGCTAAAAGGTTGGGTCTGAAATTCAACATTAGGGAAACCGAAGTACTTTATCAACCAGGTACAGAAAAACAAGAAGCAAATTAAATGCTTCTGGGTGTAACAGAGCTGAAGAGGGTAGATGAGTTCATGTATCTTGGCAGCGCTAACTTAGTGAAAGGGAACCTGATTCAGAAATTACCAGCAGAATGGCTAAGGCAGACATTTCCTTTAGACGACCCTACACTGGACTATGGAACAACCATCAAATTTCAACCTTCATAAAATGCAAAGCTTACCGTGCTATAGTATCGTTTGTGTTGAAAGCTGAGTTATTTATACGTTAAGAAATTACATGTCTAAAGGATGCAACACCTGCCTGTAATAATGAAACTTACATGGAGGGACAGGATTTCCAGCAAGAAATAAAACAGACCTCCCGTAAATGGAAAATCTCTTAATCAAAAAGAACCTACTTTGGACTGGAAATGTCCTGAAAATGATCAGTGAAAGATTATCTCATCGAATCCTCTACTTCCAACTGCCAGAAGGGGCATGTAGATATGGAAGACCACAACTGTGCTACAAAGACACCATCAAGAGCAACCTCAATACACATATTCATCAAAGATACCTTACTACTATAATGACAGGTGCACTGGTGGCAAGATATCAAAAGTTAATTTGCATTACATTTCAGCTAATTGCTTTGACTATTAGACACAAGTTTGCACATATTTTGTTGACAGATCTAAGAAATTACGTTGTATCACAGCTGCAACAGCCAGTACGTTTTGGGTAAAATAGGTGAGCAGAGAGGAGGCATGGATGATGTCCAAAATGTTAACTTTCTTGTTGCGACGTTTGAAGGAAGTATTAAAAAATAGGTAGCTAAAAGTAAACCATGCTCAATCTAATCAAAAAAATAATTATTTCAGGGAGGGCAGTTTCTGCTTCAACAATACGTAAGTAGTCTGAGACTAAACTGTTAAGTTCAGAGTTCATTGAATGCAACCTCATTGAAGAGACTATAACTCTACATGGAAAACTTGCAAATGCTTCACGATGAATTTTTGTATCTAACTTTGTTTTCATGCTGTTGTCTACTTTTAATAGGGTCCCTTGTATAACATTGTCCAAGTTTAATTAAAAAAAGAAGAGTAAAATCCTTCAGTAAAATCATTTCCTCGTAGGTTATTAAGCCCTGTCCCAGGAAGGTGGGAACATTTTAGGTATTGAAACAATCAATATCCTGACACAGAAGACACTTTTACTGAGGGGTTTTCTTAAACTTTATGTACACTTTGTGTGGACTAGTGATCTGGACAATGATTTTTAGCTTACCATTGATAAAATCAATAAAAACACCGAATTTAACTCACTTCAAACCAAACGAAGACATCGTCATTGAAACAGATGTGCAAAAAAAAAAGATTGAGAAGTTTTCCTCCACTGGATGGTCGATGCGTTTTGCACAAGCACGGTTGTTGAGAACTTTGCTTAGAACATTCTTCTATTATTTAGATGAAAACATTTTTGACAAAAGAAGGTGCCCAGAGACAAATATTTATTCTTGTTCTGATATAACAATTGCCAATGACACGAGAGTTGATACTACCACTTTTGAAAGGCTAAACATTTGCAAAGGCATATGTGGTTTTCAATCTGTTGAGAAAAAACATTATGACTGGATGGTCAAAGAACATACAAAAATTAAATGAATTCCTTTATCAATGCTCTAGTGAAGAGTAGAGCCTACAGTTATTAATGGCACAGTGATGAAAGGAAATCGTGTGGAAATTCTAGCTTTGAAAAAGATAAAAGCAGTAGAGAGGAATACTTCGAAGGCCATTAAGATTTAGTGGTTACCCGACATAGGGTAAGGAGAACTCTTTACTAACCACACATGAAAAAGAATATTTAAGCCATGCCAGATTCATGGGAAAAATCGGTGCATTCTACCTTAAAGGAAAAAAAGAATCCATACTTCAGCTATGATGGATTGCTAATAAAATTAATTGACACATAGCATTATCAAAAAGAGACTTCTGTAGCTATCGTTTATGTCTTGAATCAAAATTTTCAGAAATTTGGCCTGGGAGAGACATTACCAGCTTCCGTCAGTGGGATAACTCTCATACCATAATAGTCACGTTGTGAAGGAACTCATACCGGAATTCCAAAGCTATTAGTTGTTGACGTTTCAGCATCAGTAACGCCAATAAATAAAAAAGAAAGCTGGAAAGCTGGAAAACTAGCGACAATCAATTAAATAAATAAATCTTAAACCCAAATCAAAACGATCGTATCGAGTAACTCAACTCAAGGGAGACCCAGACTTTGTTTGTCGAGCAGCAAAAATCTAATTTAATGGACTTTTAATTATATGTCACAGGGAATGAAAAATGTAAACTGAATGAATAAACCAAACATCGAATACTCAATTAAATTTTAAAAATATAAATATGGTCACAGTATTATTTTCTATATCCATGTCTTGGTTTTTCATCTATACTAAGAATAAAGATATTGTGCACTTCGGATAGACTCGTTTTCAAATCATGCTTCTAAAACCTTGTTTAAACTGTGTTCAAATTAAAAATACTGAGTCCATTAAAATAAAAAAGATGTGCTGTTGTCTTTTAATTTGGAGGTACACAGACTGATACAGCATCTGACAGTTTTGTTCAAGATGACGAACCTACCTGGTATGTCGCAACCAGAGATATACATCCCTGAATATTGCTTTGAGGTGGTTTCAAACTTGGTGCATATTGAAAGCAAGGAAGAGAACCACGATATCCTATTTTCAGCTTAGAAATAATATTCTTTAGAGTATGAAGCCGTTAAGGAAGAAATAGACAAAGATTGCTGAGTTCTTGGTTTAAAATGTCCATCAATTTTTAATTTTTGTTATTATTTTTCTTATGCTAAATTTGTAAAAATGTCTCTTGTATCTAACAAATAATATTTCCCTTATTAAAAGTTAATCAAGAAGTATATGCACTAAACAATAAAACTATTTTTGGAATTCTCCTCTAAGAGTCACCTCCCTCATAGAGCAAATTCTGATTTGTATTAGAAATGGTCACACAAAAAGAGTGAGTTCTGTATTACAAATCTGCAGATGAGACATTACACCATTTGTAGTCACGTCAAGAACTAGATTTGTCTTCTACCAAGAAGCATTTGGAGAAAATCGTATCGAGTTTTTTCCCATTTCATCATTATAAACAAAATTAATTTATGTCTGTTGTGCCGTTGTGCTGGTCTAAACAGAAGCCCACAAAAAATCTTTCTATCAAAATAAGATTGATTTTGATAGGATGAATGGCCTTTTTAATGAATGTCTCCTCCATATGTGTACTGAAGTAAATTTAATCCCAAGAACAGATTTTTTTAAAAAAACGTACCAAACCAGGAAGCTGATAATGTCCGAGCTATAAAATTTGTCAGCTATTTCCTACTATTAGCAACGACATCTGTCTTTTTACCCCAAAGGCCATACGTTTTGGAACATTATCAAAACAGACAATTGTACTAAAGTTTGGGAATCACAAGGCAACATTGCAAAATAGAGAAATAGAGAAACGGCTGGATAAATGAAGATGTACTTATGTAAGAAATTTCAAAGAGGAAGTAAATTGATTTCTCTTTATAGTATCAGAGGCCTTGGTAAAAATTTTCCTGGTCACTGAGAACAAAATTATAAATAATGTAAGGCAATATAATTTGATCATATACACTTTTGTTTACATCACCCATTGACGCACACGACCAACTGCAAGCAATCTAAAGAACAAATGAACAAAATTGATTCAACGTAAATAAATTGGCAGCATGATCTTTCTTGTATAGTTAGTTCCTTGATTAATGGTACAGATAATTGAATCCGACTTAATCAATTTTGTATTTTTCTTTACTTTTTGACAAGATATATTTAAAAAAAAAATACACTCATATTAAAGAGGAGATGCAATGTTAAATACTTAGCATGTATTGTTCTATTTAGTAAAGCATCTGAATACGTTGGAGACATTGTTGTTAGCAACTTGTTGCTATAAAATAATGAACCAACTGGTGGAAACTAATGTAATGGATTACGTTTGAATAAATTTAGCAAAACAATAGAATTACATAAAGAGACTTGCTAAAAAACTTTTGATCATTTCAGAATTTCCTGCTTTTCTCCAAAACCAATTTATGCATCAAGTAGAAACAATATATATTGCCTTCCTCCCAAACGCACGAAACATTTCTTTGTTTTCCTGTTATCTAAATAAAAAGTTTTATAAGCATTGGGCATTAATAAGTTAACCAAAGAAAAAGATATTTTATTTTACAAGGGCATGTTCAGAGCTGATACCAATGTAAAGCCTATAGAACAACACTTACAAAGCCAAACCCACAATTTATTCTGAACACATTGAAAACAACGCCTTATTCTGTTTGTCGATGGATCACGCTAGACTCAATTCATTCATGTGACCCTCAACCTTGAATAAAAACGGAAGTGTCCAACCTTGGAATCACTGATAACCCTACTACATTACATCCTTTCTTTCTCTAACTTAAAACCAACTTTCTAACAATACAGGTAATACTTAAATACACGCTTTTTTTTATAAGCATAACTCTTATAAGCATATCAGGGTCAAAATCGTGTTTTTCTTAAGAATACTCTAAGCATACCCTCAGGGTGAAAAGTATAAAACAGAAACTGATTTATCGGAAAGTATTTTCTTTTGTTTTGGTAAAATAAAGTAATATTTCTTCAAAAGGGCAAATCAAGAAAAAAAACAAAGTGTTTTAGTTTTTTAAAGTAACGACTTTTCTGTTAAACAGTTCAAACAAGCAAATGAAAAATGTCAAATATTCCTTCTCTCTCTACACCATGTTCTTCATTCGACTCTTCGAAATCGTTGTCGTCGTTCTCCAATTCAATCACTTCTTCCTCGTAATCATCTTCATTGATGTTTGCAACGGTTTCAGGTGCGTTCGCTACTGGTGTCTGGTTTGTTGGTTCGACAAGTGAAGGAGGGGGGACTGTGTATTGGGGAAGACCTTCTGGTTTTATCTTCTCGTCATCCGTACCATCAACTGTTATCATGCAGCCAGTTGTTTGCCAAATTCTCTCTCGAAACGAATCATATTTTTCATTGGACAGTTTATCCCAAGCTTCGCCAGCCCAGTGGGAAATAAGAATGCGCCTTTCCTTAGCTGAAAATGGTTTGTCATTACCAAACCAGCGATCTGCGTTTTCTTCTTCGTCTAACCAAAGTTGCTGTTCTTTTGAAATCAAACTCTTAAGGACCTGGGCATAGCCAGCGTCTACAGGCTGCCAAAGGTCGGTGGCATCTGGAAGACCAAACCAAACCAAACCACCTAAGTCGGAAACAGACTTTTTAAAGTTTTCTTCTGTGTGTGTTGACAGGTTATCTAGCAAAAGGACGAATCGTTCCATTCCTTCATCTTTGACAAATTTCTCTAGCGTTTTCTCCAGCCAGTTGTTGGCTACATTTACATCCATCCATGCATTGGGCTGGAAGAATACATGGGTACTTGGGTGCCAAGCCTTTTTTTCGTCTTCAGATATACGTTTGCCTTTCCCCCGAAATATTACGCCGAGCGGTGGTTGATTTCCTTTTACTCTGAACATGACTTGCAAGGAGCATTGTCGCTTTTCAAGGCCGCTACCTAAAAAGAATAAAAACAAGTGAGGGTTGAACTTTTCCTAACTAATATAACATTACATATGAAAATCAAAGGCCGAAGATGATCGTACTTTTTCAGGATTATGTAAATTTATAAAACAAGAAAGAAACAAGTACATGTTATTTCTGAATATTTCGATCTTTTTATGTATGTATTTAAACATTTTCTACTAAAATGATATTAATTTAGCTGCTTACCAGGCTGACTGATCCATGTATTGTGATTGTGGCCTTGTCGAAAATCTATGTATTCATATGTCTTTTTTGCATCGATAACGAATGGAAGGGGCGACTGGTCGACGTTCAACCGTTCGGAAGGAAGAAATCGTCCCCATTTTGGATGATATCTCTCTCCTGTTCCTGTTCTCAAGCATCTTTCTCTAAAAGTAGCGTGCCATTGTTGCAATGGCTTGATCTTGTCTTCTTTGCTCTTCTTTTTACTTCGCTGCTTGGTTCTCATTCTAATATTTCTTCTGCGTAGAAATGATGTGATAACATGCTTTCCAATTTCTGCATCCTTGTTTTTTGTCAGCTCCCTTTGGATTGTTGTTGCTCTTGATTTTAGCCAGTGAAAATTTACACGATGACCCATTGATCGAGCTTTGGTGAAGGCCTGCCACAATTTATGATGCAGGGCGACGTATTTAGTGGTTGGTCGCCGTTTGCGGTAAAGTTTTTTGTGTGAATCTGCTGCATCAAGAAATATGTCTTCCTTCTTTTTTAGCCATCTTGACAGCAATGATTGGGATATGCCATACTTTTCTCCGATTTCGACTTGGGACGATTCAGTTAGCAACATTTCGTGTATTATATCAGCCTTTTGTGAAGACGTGTATGATTTTCGTTTGAATTTTCCAGTGTTGCTTTTCTTCACGTTACATTCAACTTGTTTTACCAAGTTTTCAACAACATCTTTGATTATATCTTGCTCCAGTTGCTCCGTTAGTGTTACACTTGTTTCTGGAGGCACGCTTTTAGAAGCCTTAGCTCCATGTGTGAGCAAATGGGTGCTTAAACCTTGTTGATTTTTAAGATGTTTACCACAATGCTCACATATTAAAGTCTTGTGACTCTCCACTGGCTCATTAGGAATTTTTACTTTAGTCACAATGCCTCTATGTTTCACGCTTTTGGTAAAACCAAAATGACCGAGTGTCTTCTGTTTCTTCGAAGGTGGTGCCATCGTTTGACTTAGAAGTTTCTTGTGAGAAAGAACTTTTTTCTAAATTTACCAGCTTTTTACTTGAAAATGTTTTATCTCCTTCTCACGTTTTTACCATAAATCAATGCCCCAGTTATTTCTACGCACCCAAAAATATACAATAAGATGGAGAGACTCGTGACAACAAACCTTTTTTTAGAAACACATTTATTTTTGTCACACTTGCAGCATTTTCGAAAAATAACAAATCAAAGAAGATTGACGTCAGAGCTTCTAAATAAACCAAAGAAGTGACGTCAGACGTAAGAAAAGTTGTTTCTGGTAGCACAATGTCAAAAATTATCGAACCCGAATAAGCATACTGACCTCATTCGATGTATTGAATAAGCATATGTTAAGCATATTTCACCCTGATTTAGAGATAAAACTTAAGCATACTTGACCCTGCTCAAAATTTGACTATGCTTATAAAAAAAAAAGCGTGTACTCCAATAATTTATGCGAAACTGCTGCAGAGGAGTTTGCTGGCACGTCACACTGTATACTTGTATTACATTTAATTACTTTTTGATAAGAGGAGAGAACCATTTTCCTTTATATACTTTGAGACTTCACTTGTCACATTGACAACTAATAATATAATAAATGTCATGGGATTTGTCTGTTTGTGTTTATTTTTTGGTTTTACGTCTTGTATTGTTGTTTCTTGTCCATCGATGATGTTATTAGTACTTAATCTATATGTTCTGATAAATCAGATGATGTTGTGGTAAGAAGGCTGAGTATTCCTTGTTACTTCTTTACTGTCGTTTCTTGTAGTGACAATAGATCCTTTCCTTGTTATTAAACTGTTAAGTGTCAGTTCGAAATTAAGTGTCAATTTACCTTGATGAGATTGCTTCACTGGTATAGTGTTCAATTCCAATTCCTTGATGACTCTTATGAGCTATGCTGATAAGTAGTTGCAGAGATATGGGGTTGCTTGCATAGTCATTTTCTAGTTTGTACCGCTAATCACTATTTACAAATTTAATTACATCTTGAAAGTACTGGTCCTGTTCTATTTGTAAAACAAGTACTTCTTTTGAATAATTTCACATTCTGAATTTAAAGCAGATGACAATGCTTTTATAAAACAAACAGTGACCTGATAATCAAACCATGTTGTTTCTTCTCTCATAACTTTACGGAGCCAGTATTAGACTTTGATTTTATGTGATTAAAGTAGTAAACAGAGAAGAAGTATTTGAATTGTAGGTGGCTTTCTTTAAAATATCTTCTATGGATTAATGACGAGTAATGACAGAAGACCCTGCTCCTTCAAGGTAATGTAAAAACTGTTGACAAGACCATGCACTTCCAAGATGTATGAGCCATGCATAACAAGAACTTGGATCATCTTCAGTAAGTAGCCAATGGTACTCAGGCTGATGAACAACCACCGTACGAAACAGTATACCAATCAGTCGTAAAAATGAACTCAAGGCAGAGGTTACTCAAAATGAAGTTCGCATTTAACAAGAATAAACAATCCAAAAAAATTTCCAAGCAGTAACGGTAAGATAAAACACAATGCTTCCAAAGCAAAAGATTATGAGTTTAACCACTTGCCACTCCACTGAAAACCATGGAGAAAGTGGAATTTCACCACTACGAATGCAAATATTGACCACACCTCAGGTTCATACTTTCCATTCGTTACCAACTTAATATTCCTGGAAACCATTACCGATCAGCAAGAGCCGAGTTTGTTTGCTATACTTATATTTCATTACAATTAAAGACTGCATGAATGTTTGGATGAATACTGAAAACAACGCTATACTCAGTTTGACGAGTGGTTCACTCCAGACTCATTTCTTTCATAGAACACTCAAAAAACACCCTAGCAACCTTGACTACATTACACCTTATGGATATATTTACGTTACTTTACGTTACAGTCCAACAAGCCTTTGTAAACATAATACTTTGCCACCAGCAAGAGGAACCAAATAGAAATCAAAATGCCGATATTTAAAAATTTGAAAGAACAACATTATTAATTACACAGCATTCCGCATTCTGTGCCACAACATTCGATATCTTTTACAAGGTATAGTGGTGTCAACAATATTTAATGAAATAAGAAGTGGTTTAGTATCTGAACAACGATTATTTAACTTTCTCTTTGGAAAAATACAAAAAATTGGAAAAGTTCCCAAATCTCGATTACAATTGGTAAATGAATTTTGTCAGATATCACGGTATTCAACCTAGTTATTTCATACTCACACAAGATTGTTCGACCAACTTGAATTAACAGTACAGGTCAATTTAAAACCTTTACCATTGTAGGAGGTTGATTTTTATCCAAAACAAGAAAAATAACTGCATGGTGCATTTAATTCTTTTTGAACATGAAACCAATAGGCGGCACCTTCAAAACAAAAGACCTCAGTTATTCACATTAATTGCTTGTTTGATAACTAAATGGTTTATGAATTGTACTAAGCAACGTTATGTAAAATACACAGTGACAATACTTAAAATTGGACTATTTCTTAAACGTCTCTTTTCTCAAGTAAAGGGTGTTTTCACGGAAGCACCCTTTAGCAAATATTCTGTTATTCAGAAAATATGGGCTTGACGAACTTAGTGTGGCAGGGATAAAAGATCATAAAAAACCCGAATAATCTGAAACAATTATAGTTGCAAACTGGCTTTAAAAAAACCATTTATCCAATCAGAAAGTGTTCTTGATTACCTTACAATTACTGTAACTGCATGCGACAGTTAATCATTGTCATATTTAACCTGTAATTAAAGGTTTTGTCAAAAAAGAACTACAGTTTCCATTCTTGGGCATCAAAGTGAGCGTTTCTTTGCAACGATGCCCTTAGATGTAGAGGGAACTCTTCGAGATGTGACTAGCGTCAAAGGAGCACATGATACAAAAACGCCTCTGAGACAAATTTTAAGCTTTAATGACGTGGCCTCCTGTAGGCAGCAAATCAATTAACTGGAACTGATTGAAGATCCTTCATAAATCTCTGGGTGACATTAAAAGAAAATGTTAGAAGGTTTTTCAATAATGCATTGTCTGTTCGAAGACTTCTCAAAAGTTATTCTTTAACAGGCAAGACGCAAGAAACAGATACACCCTGCTCACTGAAAATTGTTGTTGTGGTAATTGGCAAACCTTCAAGGACGGTAAAAATAGAAAATGCCTTCCTACAATGGGTGTAATGACAGGTTCTCCTTTTTACCTTCAGTTACGATGCTTCTGTCTGAAAAAAATTCATCAGGTCGGTGAGGCATTTTGTATGAAGTATTCCATCTTGCATTGCATAATCGAACCAATCGATGCTTCACTACCATTAGACATTCTCACGTCGATTTACTCATGAAACAAACCAGTTTGCTCAACTCTATTATAAAGCTCTTTATATCATACATGAAATAAACGAACCATTTACGGGTAAATGACGGGTATGCTTAAAGTAGGGTAAGTCATTCTAGTCTTCAATCAACCTTTCTGCAGCTGCTTGATTAAAAGCCTTGTGTTACATGTTAACATTTTTTCTTGCCCTCAAGCTCTCAGTGAGCTTTTATCAGCTCATTTTCAGCAAAATAATGCTCACCTAGTTTGCTGGTGTCAAGAACTTTTGATTTTATTTGCAAATCTTTTGTGATGTTGTGGGCAGTTAGAACAAAATAGATTTCAGTAATAATGATGATAATAATAATAATAATAATAATAATAATAATGATGATGATGTTCATACATCTGTAGTTATTGTAACTTCACTAATGTTATTTAGCCCTTTTTGTATAACTCGTTTTACTTTTCTATACATTTCATTCATTCGTCCCATTATCGTCTGATGAAAAAAAAAATTGTATTCTGGTTCAATAGCATTCATTAGATTGATCAGGGATATAATATTCTCTGCCAATGAAGGATAACATTTTCTTTGTGAAGTGACAAAATTGGCATGGTTGATTGTATCGGCTGGTTTTGAACTGTCTTGGATCAGCTCTTTGCTATATATCCTATGCTGAATATGTTTGATGAATGTGATTGTTTTTCCTGTCTTGTATTAGTAATTGATGGGTGTTAACTTCTTAAATGTGATATTATTCAGCTTGTACCACCATAATACGATAGAGTATTAGAGCAAAGCTTATATTTCACTTGATTCTCACTTACTCTTTCTAACAATTCCTACACTGGACTTCATTTTTTCATTTTGTCTAAATTTTTTTTATTGGACTTTGAGTATGTCTGCGAAGCTTTCAGAAAATTTGACTTAAATGACTAAATGCTATTATTATAAGTGGGCCAACATCCATTCGAGTATCAGAAAAGAGAGTAAACCATGTAGGGCAGTGTCTTCGTGACAGGACCGATCTCCATACAAACAATTTCATGAGGTCACGAAATAAAGGCTGATGTATAATGCCTTTGAATAGTTGTTTTAAAATGATAGTATTCGTGAGGATTAAAACTGCTAAGTACATATCTGACCATGGGAGTTCAATAGTCTACATACCTTATTACACCAAAATAAGACGCTGAAGTTATTAAGCGGCACAAAATTAAGCCGCCATTAATGAAGCCGCAACGGCGAAAAACTGCATTTTTGGTGACATTAATTAAGCCGCTTTGCGAATGTAAGCATTCAGAGAAATTAAGAACAACTTAAAAAATCACAACATTTCACTGACTCTTTCTTTGAGAAAGTCAACAAGATCGTATATTACACCGAAGCAAAATAATGACCGCACGTGTAATTGTCGAAGTAAAGCCAACTGCCCCCTTGCAGGAAAGTGAAGTCCTCGGAATTTTGCATAGTCTGTAAAACCGAGGTAATAACGGCTACTGATGTGTTAATTTATTATGGTGCTTCGGAAGGAGAATTCAAGACTCCTTATAATAACCATACGAAATCATTTAGATTAAAGAGGTATATTAATGGCACAGAACTATCAAAAGTATCTGGGACTTAAAATATATATATATAAATATATGCATATATGTATATACATCTTAAATCGGATCTAAAGTAAGTTTTGCCTCCTCCCGTGCTTCGTTTACTGAATTAGTAATCCCGGTAAATCGGAATCCCGATCTGATGATTTCATGTCCTTCTTAAGTTAAGTAATGCAATGGCTTTAACGTGGTCAATTTTAATTCTACTTTGATGGTCGTAACATCGTGATTTGGATCTTCTAACGATTTCTGCATGATAACAGACGTGAAATATTTGCTGAACTCGTTAAGCTCCATTTTTTTAATGTTGCATTTAAATTTTCATTCATTTGTGGACGATAGTAAGACATTGTTAAAGGAAATGGGCGTCAACAATGATGATGAAGATGATGACGATGATGATGACTAAATTATGTAAAAGAAATCACGTTCAAATTGCAGCGAAGACCCGTGACAAACTTTAAAATATTAACTGGCTTCGTAGCAAAGAATAATAAAATAAGTATAGATATGATTTTTTCAAAACATTTGTGATTATGAGAGAAATGAAAAAGTTAAAATCTCAATAACTCTGTCTCATATTCGCAAAATATATCTAGAAATAGAGCCCTGTTCAAGACTTGAAACCAAAAAGCGTAGGGATTATGCTGACAATATAGAAAATTGTAACCCACAGACCAAATATTCAGAAAAAAAGGAATACACTTACACTCATTAACTCTTCATCCCTCATTTTAATCACACTTTACTAATTTTTTTCAAGTGTGCCAGTACCATTCCAACCAATTTATGAAAATAGATTAGATTTATTAGGTTTTCAAATTACGTCTTGAAATTTTGACATTCAATTCTATTACCACTTAAATTATCAAATACTAATTTAGCATTTTTTATTGAAATGGGTCTAGTCTTTGTAGAGTTATGTAAAATAAAAGGCTACTCTAAATACAATGCGTGAACATTGAAATGATAATCAAGAATATACTCTTTAACATATTTTTTACTACCACAAGATCTATGATTTTCTTCTTAATTTTCACAATATTTGACACTCATACTGTCAGTGTTAGCAACAGGCTATACTTAGGTCTGTTCGATAGGACAAACTGGAAAAGTTACCATTTTGTTTTGAACGCTAGTTTTTTCCACTCAGGTGGTACTATTAAACAATAGTGTGCAGAAGCAATTCTTTAAAAAAATAATATATACTTTCTCAAAGGCTCTTGGGTAAGGTTGGGGAACAAAACAGCAGAAAAAATGGTGTCCAACAAACACATCTCAAGTAAAGAAAGGTGTAACCTAAGAAAATTCTTTTCTCTTCTATACTGATTTTTTGGATAGTTAAAGTCGAAAATTTAGGTCAGATGGGTAGACAAAATTCTAGCAGACAATACTCATAATTTTCAAGACATTTCCATTCCAATCCATAAAGCAGACCGTTTTCATTTCTACCTGTAAGACGATAGTTTCTTAATAAACGAAACTTTCTTCACTACAAAAATATTCTCAATAATATTTTAAGTTTTTTAGAGAAAGTAGAGGGGATCAGCTATTTAAGAATTTCAAGTAGTGGGTTTAGTTCTGCTAAATTTGTCTCATTACATTTGTGCTACTTTGATTTTGCCAAAAATATGTCGTAATTTAAGTCACTCAATATATATTATCATCTCTGTGAATTGAAAAAATAAAATTTCAGTCTATTTCACTTCAATAACAGATAAATATATGGCCAGCTTGTCTGTACTGGAATAATGACAAAGTGTTACAAAATACTGTTGATTGGAAACCTGAAAAGCAGCTTCTCTCTAATCCTGAACTTTATATTTTTAAATATTTGAGTTAGCGGAGTTCAAATTTAACAGCACAAAAAACCAACAAATGTCTTTAGTGGAGGGCAAGATTAATTCTGCACCTTTAATGAATGGCTTTTTAGCCTTAGCAATTCGGTTACCCGCCAATTATAATGCTCTCAGTGCATTCACCTTTATTGATGTGGTGGCCCTCACAAATGTCTTCTGTCCTTCGTGTTCCCATTTTTGTTTCACGTATTTCAGAGGCTTATCTTTTAATCCAGGGTGCTCGGTGTTCCAGTGCCAAAGCAGTTTTTCAGTTTTCATTGGCTCATTAGAAAGGACGTCGCCACAAATTATGCAGGATGGGGTTGGTGTGTTGAAACCAACTGTTGCGATAAATCCATACGTCAAATGGGACTTATGGTTTTGTTTGTTTCTATCTTGTTAAAGGCTTTCTTGTGTCTTTTACTGGACCTCTTTCCATTTACAAGAAAAGGTCCTAAGGACGTCTCTTTTCTACTCATTATTGCTTATTTTTGGGTTAAATTTCACACCTCAAGTGACCGAGATATAATCTGGAAAATAAAAGGAAAACAAAAAATCCTGAGACTCTGGTACTAAATAACATAGAAATTTCTTATGTGTAGATACGTTAAAATTGCCCTTAAATTGGTGAAGGGTTAGATATTAATCGTGCGTCACAGTACAAATTTATCCACAGTCCCGGTCCTCGGCTCTGGAGTTAGAGACCACCGCTGTAAGGAATTGTTGGATGCATGCTGTACATGCTCAATCACAAAAGAACAAGTTGTTGACAATGTTGAAGATGCGAAAAGCTATGGCAATTTACTATCAATTGTAAGAAAGAAGAAACTAGGAATGTGTAAGGAAGACGTAAATTTGAAAAGAAATAAGATAAATTTAATAGATGGGATGATATGACAGGGAGTTCCAAACAATAGACCTGGACACCTTTTCTCATCATATTAGGAAAGGAGAGCATTAACAAAGTATCAATAATGTACTTTTATACAATAAAAAAATGCTACAGTTTTGAATGATAACATATTTACAGCACAAGGATAAATACTGGATACCTTACAAGTCAATACCCATTAAGGAAGGCAAGATACAATGTCTAGAATTAGGGGAAAACTTAAAATCTCTTCTAATTTAATTGCAGAATTAAATATTAATGATAAAATCCATTGCTTTGGAAGTATGGCAAATATCTTTTCCAGAATGTCACCCTCTACAATATCAATTTCATTCCTTCTGTTCACCACAAAAATTGCAGTTTAGTAGTACACTGATTGAAAAGCCAACATATGTAAGCTAGGAAGAAAGCTATTTGTGCCATTGACATTTTCTAGCTGAGCTTGTCCTTTAATAAATGTTATGATCTGAAATTTTACAACGCCAAAAGCCAATAAAGCCAATAAAGCCAATAAAGCCAATAAAGCCAATAAAGCCAATAAATATAGGCACTTTTGGGGAATTAAACGATAAACAAATGGCAAAATTTGCTTTCTCATATATGTATGAAAAAATAATATTAGTGATAAGTGATAACATTGATAATATTAGTGATAAGTGATAACATTTTCTGGAAATTACACCTGTGGGCCCCTCTGTTATCCAGTTGTTATGAATAGATTTTACAAATAGACAGAGTAAATGGAAAAAGGCTATTACAGTATGTTTAGCATGGCAACACTGTAAAACGTGATAACGAATAATTGACTGACGCGGTTATAGTTAGAAGTTATAGCACCAATTGAACTCTCAAAATCCTTTTCAAACAAGATTGTGATTGGTATAGATGTAAGAGCATTATCGGGTCATAAGTGGTAAGATTTTTTCGAGCTCTTTCTCATTTCTGGCTTTCTCTGAGTCCATAAAGTTCAGAATTATCAAGATTGTGATGGTACATTTTTTTCCCGCTAAGAAAGCCTTTGAATGTTATATGCTTGTCTACTTTCATCGTAAAGTGGGGAATGGTGATTTCTATTTCCATTTCTAGAGACTAAATCAGTAAAGTATCGGATGGTATTGAGAAAGAAACAACACCTACCCCAGACCAGAAACCGTTGTTCTGTCCTGTATTACCTTCGAATAAGATGATGAAAGAAGAAAATTAGTCGGGTAGAACCTCTCTTTGTAAAGAACTTGCCTTGGTTGTTGTTATACTTGGGGCTTCATGACTTGGAATAAGACTTTCTTAAACATCTAAAAATAGAGGGAAAATCACTATGTCTCTTTCGGCCATTCCAGGTAACACTTTCATATCCTGCTGAAAATTACACAGTATGTTTAGAATCTGGTATTTTATTGTAAGGTATACCAGCAGTACACAGCTGGCATTCCATCTTTTCACCAGGCATTTAAAAAATCGGATTTTTAATTATCCTTGTAATTCCCGTCACAATTCACTGTACAATACATTCGAAGCAGGTTTGCTGCACAGTTAGAAGCAAAAGAAACGAAAGTGATTGATGAAATTCTTGATAAAAAGAAAGGTCCATGCACTTGTCAAGTAACAACTGTTACGTTGTAGCAGAGTTATTATGGCTGTGATTATACAAAATCAAGATTTGGAGAAGCTAATCTGGCTTCAAATTATACAAGTTGCTTGATAACCACTTTGACTGTTTAATTAGTTCCTCTGAATACTTTTAACTGATATATAACATTCCTTTATTGCAAGGAGGCCTCTAGAAATTCCGCACTTTGGGAGAGCCCTTTAGTACTGGCGTCGAGGTGAATGTCGTCCTAGGCTGCTATTTAAGTCGTCCTGTATTAAGATGAAATTTTTTTTTCAAAACCAAACACATATTTATTGAAAGGTTTTTAAAGATACAACAATACCACCATAACTGAAAACGATTTAGGATCAAGTAGTATGTTCCGTAAATATTGATCAAAAAGGACTTAGTATAAGTGTTAATTTCTCTATTAGAAAAGATAATGTAGAAATTATCTAATTCTTAATGTAACTTGTAACAACACTAAAGAAACGTTTTAAAATAATTTCCCAAAATGCTAATAAATACAGGTAGTGTAACAGAGTTTTTGTGGCATCTGGACTCGTAAAAACCATAACAGACAGTTTCACCGTCTATAAACTGAGTCACCTCATGGAATTTCCTGGGAGAAGGATCTCGCTTGGTTGTATGTTATTTTTAAAAGTGCCAACAACGCATTGCAACAACATAGATACACAGATTATTTATCCACTATACTGAAATGACTGCAGAATCACTGGCTTCATCTGTATCAAGATAAGAGCAAAAATTGAACCTTGCAATGCATTCTGGAGTAAAGCAGACCTATACAGCTGACCGTATAATAACGTCATTTTAAAACAATCACTGAATAAAGTACTAACCATGTTTATTAAAAGAATGAATGGTCATATAGCGTTAAAACACAACTTAGTTTATGGCGAAAAATGGCTCTGAATGACTTGAAAAATCATACAGGACTCAACAGATAGAGACTGATAAACATCCTAGAAGAATTAATTTACAACAAGATTTGTTCATTTATAACATATATGAAAACAGCACTAAAATCTTAGTGTCTTGAGTAATAGCGAACTACGAACGGAATATATTGAGTGGAAATTAATTATGTCAAAATGTTCTGCTGAAAACTGGAAATGTTGCAAAGCTACACCAAAAACTACCTTGTATCACAGATTTTTTATTGCTGATGGTCCATAATTCATGCATCAAATAGGCCTTCTCTTCCTTGGAAATATTGTAAAGTAACTTCAAAATGCGGCAATTCTTTTAAAGAAAATGAGCACTGTTATGTGACACTAAAGAAGCTCAAAACTACTACTGCTTAGTTAATTTTCAGAAGGTGTGTAAAAACGTAAAACAAATCTAATATGGTAAGGATTCTTGTCTATTGCAATATTCCTTCAAATTTCTCAAGCGTGATTATGAAGAAATGCTGATGGATGATACTTCCAATAAATCTCTTAATGTTATCTGCTGCATTTTTTAAGTAGGAGGGGGCGGGGAGAATAAAATGTCATGCTATTTTACGGAGAATTCTGCCCTTTGACCATTATCTTAATGGTAGGACTCTAAAAAGCTAAATGCTAAATTGTAACACAATATCATGAAAAGCTCAAAACATTAACTGACCTCTGAAAGTAATACCTGGTAAAAATAGGGTATTCTTATCCAAAATTAATGAAGACCACATTTAAAAATGAAGCGTGATACTCAACCACAGTAAAGCAGTAAAGTGCATTTTGCTAAAATCAATAATGTAATAAAGTAAATAATAAAGCAAGAAAATATATGTCTAGTTGAATCAGTGAAATACAATGAGCTTTGCCGCTGACAGGCCAAACATTTCCATATCCTCCTTGATGGAATCGGAGAATCTTAATTTTGGATGTTTTCGCTTTGTGCCTCCCAGATGTTGCATTTTTATCACCCTATTTCCAAAGTAATCCTTTTCCTGCCTCATGACATGTCCAAACCATCTCAGTCTTGTTTCTTTTACTTTTTCACCCAAACTAGCATTCACTTCCATCTGACCCCTTACTATCTCATTTCGAATCCTGTCCAGTCTGGTCTATCCCATCGCAAACCTTAACATTTCCATTTCATTTACATTTGTTTTATTTTCTTGTTGTTTGGTGATTTGTATTGTTTCCAAGCTCTATAGCATCCCGGGTCTAACAACTCCTCGATGTATCTTCCCCTTGACCTTGATTGGCATGCTTCTGTCGCACAGGACCCAACAGACTTTCTTCCAGCTATTCCATTTCACTTAAACTCTTTTATTTATTTATTTGTCACAACCACCAGTAGTCTCAATTGTCGTGCCCAGGTATTTGAACACATCCACTCTATTTACTTTTGCATCTCCCATCATGATCTTAACATTGCCCTCACTGTCATTCAGACACTGATATTCCGTCTTAGACCTGCTCACTCGTAGACCCCTATTTTCCAATTCACTTCTCCATTTTTCCAGCTCTAGCTGTGCCTCTTCTTTGGTCTCGAAGCACAGAACAACTTTGTCTGCAAACATCATTGTCCAAAGTATCTCTCTCCTCATCCAAGTTGTCAGGTTGTCTTTGATCGTAGAAGAAATGAATGGACTGAAATCTGAACGCTGGTGTTAACCCACATCTACCTGGAACGAGCTAGTTTTCCCAAACAGACACCGTACAGCTGTCGTATAGTTCTTATACATGTCACTCATTACCCTCACAAAGTGCTCCGGTATTCCAGTCTCTCTCATACAGTGTCACACTTCCTTCCTAGGTATGCGGTCATACCCCCTTTCTAAGTCTATAAAAACACAGATCACCTGTTTTTGCCCTTCCCAATACTTTTCCATCAGCACCATCAGTGCAAATATTGCTTCATTTGTGCTCCTGACGGACATGAACCCAAACTGTTCCCCACTGATGGCTACTATTTGAATAGACGTGTATCGACCACTCGTTCCCATAGTTTCATCACGTGGCTCATAAGCAAAATGCCATGGAAATTGTCACAACTTTGTACTTTATGGGTGTGAGTGCTTTGCTGCCACTCTTCTTGCATACTTTGTTTACCTTTTAGTATTTTGTTGAACAGTCCCGTTATGAATACTAGCCCAACATTCCCATACTTCATTCTTTTCATAGTCTTACTCACTTCCTCTCTGCCAATATTCATGACCTCTTGTTTGACCATGCGTGCCTTATCTTTTCTTCTTTCCTTTGGGTTCTCGACATTTATTAGTGACTCAAAGTACTCCCTCCACCTTCTTAAGGTTTGAATCCTTTTCCTCCAACTTCTTGTACAGATCTTTGTACGTCTTGTCCTAGGATCGCGCCATCGCCTTCTTAGCTGCCTTGTTGCACTTGTTACGTCGTAGTTTAGTTTGGTCATCCCTGCTGTTAAACCATTGCTTCTTGGGTTCCTATTTTTCCAGGATACCGCGCTGGACGTCGTCATTCCACAACCAGGCTTCCTTGCTTGGTTTTCTTTGCCCTGACGAAACACCCTTCACCTCCTTTGCAACTTGTCCCGTTACCGTGGCCACCTGACTCCAAGTCCACTCCATGACATTAACCGACAACTGCCGGTGTACAGCCTCCCGGTACTTAGCACACACAACTTCCTCCCTCAGCTTCTACCATCTTATCTTTGGCTCTGACTTCTCATTCCTTCTCTGGTTGCTTTCTGTTACTAGGTTCGCAACCATTAGATGATGTTGCTTGCCTACAGTCTGTTCTGGTAATACTTTGCAATCCGTTATATTCCGTATGTAAGTTCTTCTTCCTCCACTGTCATACGTGGTTAGATGCCCATCCTTTTTTTGAAGCAAGCATTCAGCACTGCCACTCCCCCGTTGTGTGCAAAGACAACGATTAGGTGCCCTTTTTCATTTCTTTGCCCAAAGTTATGCCTGCCGATCATTGTTGGTCTCCAGTGTTTCCCATGCAAATGTGTCCATTTAGATATTGCGCTATAAAAATAGGTTCTGATCCCGGTATAACTGTCACCAAACCGCCCAGCTCAGCCCAGAATTCATCTTTCTCCACTGCATTGATACCCACCTGTGGTGCATAAGCGCTCATGATATTCACGATTCCCTGTTCTAATTCCATCTTCAATGCGATCAGTCTTTCTGACACCCTCTCCACTCCCAGCACACAACTGACATAGTCTTGTTTCAGAATCACTCCCTCTTTATTCTTGCTTGTTTCCTTCACCCGGTAGAACAGCTTGTAACCTTCTCAGATACTTTTTGCTTGACTCCCTTTCCTTCTGGTTTCCTGTACGCAAAGTATATCCACCCTTCTAGTTTTTATGATATCTACAATCTCTGTGCTTTTGCCGGTCATTGTCCCCACATTCAGTGTTCCTATCCTTATGTCCCTTCTCTTGCATTTCCTTCTCCCATTATTTTCTCAAACGTGCCTACCTCCTCCTCTCCGTGAACCCACAGTAGCACGTTTTCCATTGCCATCCTGAGGATTTCTGACAGCAATGGCGGCCGTTGTTGATCTGAACCTTGACCGATCCGCCATTAGTATTTTCTGCTCTGTCTTCATACTGATTTGGGAAACGTTTTATGCTGCCTGCCCTGGCTGTCGCAACTTACCTCTCATTTCCAGGCTAAGTAACTGGCTCGAGATACTACTGCCTTGCAATACGCCGAGGATGAGAAGGCCACCGTGACACTGGTAAGGGGAGCATAAGGGTTACTACCACTTAAGTTGCTACCCTAGAATAGTGGAGGGAAGGAGTCGTCTTACTTCTCCATTGCATGCTGAGCCTGAGAGCAAGACATGACCACTGCCCATAGTAATGTGATTTAATTGTTCTGTTTCCTTCTCTTGTACAAACTTTGTCTGGTATATTTTCTATTCGTTCAAAAGAAACTTTAAGCAGTAATGAGCACCATTTCTTTTGCATCTTTTGTAATCTCTGAAGTGTCCTGATGATGACTTTCAACATCTGTATTAGTAAACATACCTGCAGGTAATTGAAAAATGAAAAAAAAGTTATATGGGCTATATTACAGTGGTTCTTTTTTGTAAGATGCTTAGGTTGGCATCTAGTTTTGGTTTTTAGTTTTGCCCAATAATTATAACACCAGAAAACTATCATAAACATACTTACTGGTTTTTGAAATTTTATGGAATTTTTATTCTTTCAAATGTTTGTTTTGTTCAGCTTAATAAAACCTCCTTAATTTAACTTCATTGTATAAAAAATACAATGTACATAATCGAACAAGGATTGGATCGAACCCTCTACATATTTTCCTTGATAACGACTTTATGTGTAAAAGAGGCATGCTGGTGTCTTTTTTAACAATAATTTATAGATAAATTACGTTTTCACTAGAGGCAGAAAACATTTTTGGAGTGGCAAAAGTTTCGTTTTCTAATGCAATGAGTTTGGATGAATGAGCTATTCACAAAGGAGGCTGATATATTGAATATACCAAATTTTTAAACCAAGTTAAAAGGACAGTTATATTTGCTTGGCTGGGCCAAAATTATTTCTTTCTTGTAGGTATGTAAAATTCTCAAAAGAAACTTTCAACAATCAGCCTCATTAACTGTGACCAAAAAATCATTATATTCTAGAGGTGCCATAAAATCCTCAACGAGAAATTGTCACCTTTCAAAAAGAAGTTTTAGCATTTTTAATCAACTCATTATTTTATTTCAATAACCAGAGGGAGAGAGAGATATGCTACAGACTGATGGGTTTTTTTTTCATTAATAAAGAAATCAATAACTTTTCCAGAATACGTTTGGTGCTCAACATAGTTCAAGATAATAGAAATACCTGAGGTAAACCAGACACCAATACTGGAAACATTTTGTGGTTTGAATCAATTTAATTCTATTGTATTATCTAAGTTTGATTTCACCAAAGAAAATGTTTAACTATTAAAATCACTAATAATTCGACCAGCAATGCTTCTTTCTTCTACAAAGTCATCCAATGACAATTTTCACCCTACGCTTATTAACAAAGTATGACAGGTATTAATTGATCATCAATGATATCTTGTCACTGCCCTGCCAATTTATTGCTTCTGAAAAATCTGTGAAGCAATACGTAGAGGTCTTTTCACCAGGTGTATTATTAAATTCTTTTGGAAGGAAATAAATCCTTCACTGGATCTTACTCGTCGTTGATTAGGGACAAAGCTCAGAAATACAGAACTTGCTGGATGTGTTACTACTTTATTTATGTGTATGTGCCCCTTGTTTTTTCATGCACAACAACACAACTTGTTAAGTTCGTTATATAAGTATATGTTTGAATAACTTACAATGTTACTAAATCATGAATATTGTCAATCACTCAGAGAGAGGGAGGAATCTCTAGTTTTAAACTTTATCCAAGCCATGAAACAAATGACACTATTTTTCAAAATAAATTTTGCGGGCGAAAAGCCAAGATACAATCTACAAAGTCTAATTAATCCCCGAAGTTTTGATGTTCTTTAACACTTGTACACCATTATAAAGTAGCTTCACACCAATAAAAAATATGTTATATCTTCTTAACTACTATACTACTTTGTCATGCAATTGTAAACTGTATTTTCGTCTGAGCGAAAATCTATTTTTGTTGTAAATCAAAATTTTTCAATTTTTGAATTTGAAGCCCCATACAAAGCAATTTCCGACCGTACTCTTCGAGGACATCATCAATTGTTATTATTTCATCCAGTATATGGTATGCTAACAATTGATTAATCATTGCACTTTTTAATATTTGATATCAATCGCTGGATACAAAATTTTTGTTTCTTTAACATTGTCTTTTATTTATTTTAAACAGATTGAAGGCTTAATCATATATTTAAAATGTATATAATTTCAACCTAATGTTATTTGATCGTAGTCAATTTTATACCCTTTTTCACAAAGAACATGATGGTGTAGTTTAATATCTACATTTGATAAAACTTTCTTTTATAAAACCCAAGAAACTGCTGTTGATTTTTAAATCCAGCAGAACCATTTGGGCTGTCATCACTAAAGGTTATTTGATTTAATCCTGTAACGTTCTTGTAATAAAATTAAATAATTTCTTCCCATTCCACTGAACACTAAATTTATTAGCTCCTGTTGGCAAATTCCTACCTTTCCACCTACGCCTAAGTGACCATTGGGTGAGAAAATAACTAGTTTATGAAATCCCATTATCGTTGCCAAAAATTCTGTTTCTGGTCCAGTATGTTTCACCAAACGAGTTCAATTTTAAGCAATAGAAGCACTGAAAGTGTCTTAAGCTGAAAATAAATTTTCTAAGTTGCCAGAAACATTAAGATTGATATCAGTTATCATTCGTTGACTACCGTTAAAATCAAGATAATAACAATTATGAATTTTGTTTGCTTCAGTTCATATTGGTTGGTGAGCAACAGTAGTTTGCTAAACATGATTTTCAGAAAACACCTGATGATATAACTTCGATACTTGTCTGTTGAATTATCATATGTAGCTTCTGAAGACCTACAACGGTCTAGTTTATATTTTAAATAACATATCTTTTATATTATTCCCAGAGTAAGGTTTCACAGAGATTGTCATATACGTGCACCCTTAAACGTCCGTAAAATACGGCTAATGAATCAAATCTCGGAGGATTTTGAAGACCAAAAGATTATTGTTCATATTGAAACCACTTTTTATGCTTCCGCCAGTGTTTTTTTAGACGTATATGCTTTCAGCATATAACAAAGTAACAGCATCATTATCGACAATTGAATCTTGTAAATCATCTTGATGTTTGTTGCTGACAATCTATTTATCTAACGATTTTATTGAAATTACATCTGTTCTTGCAACATTTTTTGTATGACGTCCGTCAAAAATAATCATCTTATATATATATTGGTTTAGAAATTTTAAAATAGTTTTTAATTAATTGTTCATTGTATGGTGTGTCCGTATGTGAAAAGGGTCTTACCAGTTTGTAATATGTTTTCCCTTTTGCCATTTGAGTAATCCAGTAAATGACATGATAACCCCATAACATGCTGGTCACGTCTTGATACTGGCTACTATTAAAAACATAGTTGATACCTAATTTACCAGACAATTAAGACTAAAGCTATCGAAATATTCTAATACACCATCTCCTATACGCATCATATCCTAGTGGGTCAAGAGTCCTTGGGCATCATTGAGATTAATAATCTAGTAACCATTTAAAATTTGATTAACACTATTGTCTCTTTAAAAAGCTCCATTAAAATTCCTTATCTGAAGGTATCTAATCCATTCTTTTAAATCATTGTTTAATAGTGGAATATTAATGAATTGTGATTTAAAAACATTGTTCCTTACATATGAATATAGTTGAAAGGTGAGTTTTTGTTGATTTGATGACTAATATCTTACCTGTCTGAAAAGATGACATAATCTGCCCTCTCTGCCTCTAAGTTAGAAAATTTTTATGTGAAACCAATGTATTGATTGTATCTTGCGGGATTAAAAATCTCCCTACCTCCAGAAGTAGTACTACATAAACATAGAACTTTATTCATACCAGAGGATCAAAAAGTTTGAACAGCACTAGTTGCGAGTCCTTGGAGTACCTTGGCATCTAGTTTTGTAGCTATTGGTAGCATTTTAGTACCTGAACTCATAAGAGAAGTGAAAAGGCTTCCACTTCTTTTTAAAACATTATTTGTTTGAGTTTGAAATAGTTGAAATTTTCAAGTCGACACCCCCTTGAAGCATCTTAAGCCTCTTCAATCCTTCTAATTTGTGTTCTTGTTACAATTACTTCGTCTGGACCACTTAATCCACTATTAGATAGTCTCGAAGTAACCGGAGCTTTATTAACCAGCTAGTTTCTCCTTCTAGCCTTGACTAAGATATACACTGTATACATAATATTCAGTCATATAGAATGTGTTAGATAAATTGCATTTAAAATGTATAATTCATTAATTTAATCTTAAGACTTCGAATAACAGCTTTGTCGTCAAGGACACCAACACGTAGTTCTTTTTCATATAGAACCAGTGCAAATAGAACATAATTAGCTGATAAATCATAACGAAGAGCAAGGTCAACAGAGTCATCCAATTCCTGTCGTTGACAGGTAAGGTCACAATATATGATACTATACATTGATTGAAATGATGATAGGTTAAGCAAATGATTTTTCTCCAGGATACTAAATGTTTGTCTATACTTAATCAGTTGATACACTCTTCAGAGTTCAGTGTTCGGATGAAGTGGAATTTGAAGAAAAAGTGTGTCAATGTTTAATTCTAGTTGAGCATTATTAAAAGAGATTTTTGTTTTATTGGTCCAGTAATCCCAAATGTGCTAAATTTAAAGAAATTTCCTTGTTGTACATTCATTTTGTTTTGTTAACAGACAAAATAATAACATATATCGGTATTCTGATGCTTGTTGCAATTATGAATACACCTAATCGCCGCTGATTAGTTAAAATAACAATTCTTTCCCGATCATAACTCCATATATGTGGAATGAGGTGCATTTCAAGGTAAAGCTTTAAAACCACTTGAATGAAATGTTATTTTAGGAATCCATAGTACAAATCTTGTGATTATGTAACGAGTATTGTTAACAGCAGATAGATAGATAGATAGATAGATAGATAGATAGATAGATAGATAGATAGATAGATAGTATGAAGCCAATTGCTTTGTTTCTCACCCTTAACTCCAGAGTTCTGGAGTTTGAATTTCTTTGTTCATTACAAAGCCATTGTATTAATTCTCCCTTTTTAAGTATGAAAATGCCAACGAAGACAGTAGCAGTATTGGCCAGCCCACCTGATATCCTGTGTCATGACGCGCAGCCTGTAGTCTTAGTGTCAAATCTTTGTTTCCAGTGGATAAAAAGCTACTCTCGTTGAAAATGAACTCCAGTATAAGGCGTTTTGATTGCAAATTTTTTGGATACTCTTCTCATATGTTCCGTAATTATTTCTTAATTTCTTAATTGCAGTGATCCAACTTTTGAGCCTGTATATATGTCCTTAAAGTATACACTCACTTTTCTAAGTATTTGAAATTTATACTTCATTTGTAATTGTGTGTTTTTACTAATAAGAAGGAACTATTAAATGCGAGGACAATTGAATTGTATTCTATTTTATTTGAAGGGTGTGTTACCAATATACCAATATGTGTAACGCCATGTAAAAAGATTTCAGTGTGTATGTATATTTTAGTAAACGTTTTTATATTTGCTTTTATGGTACTTCAGCTGTGCAGGAACGAAAACCATGCGATAGGGAAAGAGATCTTTCTATTTCGGGGCCTGGATTCTAAAGTAGAGGCAAACTTCATAAGAAAGTCTAAGAGTCTGAATTCTCGATTTCAAGAGGGTATTACGGAGAGGAAATTTATTTTACGAGTTGTAGTGAATTCCCTTTTGTACGAGCCCACGTAAATTCATAGTTCTGTACTTCTTGACCTTGATATGCTTCAAGGATAAAGGTGCATAAATAACTAGAGTCAATACAGTAATCGGTTATTAGTACTTTCGATGTAAATATGGGTCCGTTTTATTCCAAATACATCCATGTAAGATATACAGTTATGTATAACTAATATTTCTGAAATAACAGGTACCTAAACTCGTTAACATGACTAACTTTTACCTCTGTTTCGTTTTAAATGTTTGGTGTTTACCATTCAGTTCCTACAAGGACTTTTTGTAGAACGAGCCTGTTTTATTCCATCATAAAAAGTAAGGAGGTTTCCTTCTTGATGTTCTCGTAGCTGCATGGGGTTATTGTTGTTTAATAAAGTTACCAGGAAGTTTGCCACCCATTTGTGGATTTACCAGAATGATACACAAATCTTACAGACCAAAGAAACTTATGCACCTCGATGTTGTGATGAGAAGATCCTTTCTCCTTTCTGAGCACAAGCCTTTTCAGATTGAAATTGTTAACTTTATAACTGAGGTTTAATGGTGAAATTGTTTTAATAAACAATAATAAACATTTTCTTGCAAATGACCTCTGGTGACGAAGAGAGCGCATTTCAGTTTTGGTTATTTTTAGGCACCAGTATATCTAGTTCCCTTTGATATGCCTTTTTATGTTTGGGGCATTTTTAAAAGTTCCTTTGAATTTCTCATTGTATTCCAAGCTTATATTCTTCAGTCAAAACATTTCAAACATCATTTCAATTTGTACAGTTCAGAAACATGGACTCGTGCTAAAAGCAATATAATATTTGGTTTTAATGTGTATATGCACCGAAAAAATAGAAAATGGTGGATAATATAACCCTTTGTTTAAGTGTCGTATCATTAAGGCCATTGAAGTTCGTGGCTTACATAAATTACGGCCTTTCACTTCTTCTTTGTTACTCACCCATACTTGATCCATCGATCTTTCACCTGCTAAGAATTGCCAAGGATGTAAAATTGTCTGCCACTCTTTCTCTTTTTTCCTATTAGGCCTTTTATGATTATGCTTACCAAACCTCTTTTTTGAATAGATGTATTCAAAAAGAAGAGGTTTGGTAAGCATAACCATAAAACCATAAATATCAGACGAAGGCACATTTTAACAACGGCTTTTCTCAAAACCGCAGCATTTCAATTAACTGCTTTTAAACTCCTTTCCATTTCCTAGTACTATTTTAAAAGCAGCTATTTTATAACATTTGTGGTTTTGTCACCCTAATATCTTCTGAAAAGTCTATTTTGTATCAATAACAAGTAACAATATTATACGGAGTAATGCCTGATTCTCCCGACTTGAAAGTTACAATTTGTTAGTCAAAAAAACGTTTTTACTTGTTTAAATCAACCTTCTGTATAGACGGTGATTTGAAAAGAAGATTTCACAAGGTAAATATTTTATAAGAGTTTGGCTGACGAGATACTGCCTACTATGTGTACCGAGTAAGGAACTATTATATAGTGTACCTTTACGCTTAACAATCCAAAACATGCTGCAGAAAAATTCAAGGTGCAGTCTTTGAAGTACGTCAAGAAGTAGTTTCAACAATATAAGAACTTAATCCAATATTATAGTAACAAACTAATACTTGAAAACAGACAACAATTGCAAGAGAAAAGAAAAATTCTTTTGTACTATTGAACCAATTTTATTGCCTCAATTTAATCGAGATTTCAAGAAATACAAATATCTACACTTAAGAGCAAAATTATACAGTGTTTCCTTGAAAATCATTATTATTTCATTATGAAACTTGCAAGGGCTTTAAAAGGGGTCATACGTAAAGCTCAATGAGCTAAGAATAAAGCAAATACTTTTCTTAATGTTTATCTTAAAACTTTAGAAAGTAAAAGTCGAATAAGTTATTATTGGAAAAACAAATCCAGTGCCAGTAAACGATACATTCATTATTCCTCGAAGTATAAACAGTTTATAATCATAATCGAACATAAGTTAGTTTTGCACAAAAGATGACCCTAGTTTAAATTAATATTTTAAAAAATGTCGCAAATCAATCATGAAACTCAACAAGAACTGTCAATCGCAAATATTCAGCCATGTGAAAAACTTAAGAATTGTAAAAATTTTACGTTTGACAATCACATTGTAAAATATATCAGTCAAATGATGTATCTTTCTATGTAAGCTTCATAATATACAACAACTCAACAGCCAAATTCTGTTACATGATGTATACACTATATATAAATATATATATGTATATATATATTCACAATACCATATTACTGATAAATTCTGAAGCGACAAATAGGAATATTTTTACCAAGATAAAACTGACGAGTTGAAACAGTGTTAGTGCACAAAATTTGCATACTAGGTGCTAAAACTGAGTAGGGAGACTTGCCAAATATTTTAGATTTTTATTTTTTATATCCTTAAAATTACGAATCCTTTCTCTATCTTCTACTTCTTTTCCTATCTTGATAGGAAATTCTAGTCATTTCTAAATACTTTTAAATATGAAATACTAACATCTGGGATCAATGTGGGCTGGTTATCAAGAAGGACATCAATAATATTCCTTTTGGTGGAACGTGACAGAATTTTGACCCTAATGTCACTGGCATTTCAAAATATCTTGAGTAACGGTCACAAAGATCTATTAGACTGTAGAAAAGCTCCCACCAAGTGGCTACCTAATGATCTGGGCCATTGGACTCCTCAACGTGGTCACCGACTTCTGAACCGCCCTGTAAGAACTACATAAACAAATTCTACTTTGCTACCAGGAATGAACCAATTGACCTCCCATGAATAAAGATGACGATTTGGTAGAGTCAATCCCAATCAGACCAACTCAAACAGATGATATCATTAACGTACTTTGTTTAAACAAGGGGCGAGTTGAGATGAAACAATCAGCCCCATAGCTTGGTTTACAAAATCTAAAGAGCTGGAGTTGATTAGGCTATGAATTTTTCAAACCTTCGGGATATCGACTTTGGCAGTGTGTATAAGAAAGAAGGAAATTGATAGAACCAAAGCTGCTCATAACATTCCATCCCTAATTAGTCATTTAACAAGATTCCCATAGACCAAAAAAAAATCCAATAAACTAAGTTGAGCTTTCATTTACCATCGATTAGAAACCTAATAAATTTGCGCACACAAAAATCAGTTTAAGAAATGGAGAAAGAATTAAATTTTTGGTAACTGGGTGTATTACCAAAGTTTTGTCTAGAACCCAATTTAATATTTTAAAGGAACACAATGCCCTGTTTAATTTTCTTACACTCCTTACAAACATACTTGTTTGTGTGAATATGTCTATAGATGTTATGCGTGCATGTGTCTGCGAAACTAACTGAGCCACCCGAGACTGTAGTTGGCACCAAAACCGTGGAACTGATGTTGGTTTAACAGAAAATTTATTTTTGGTCAGCAAAGCGGAAAACCATACACTTTTTCTTATATTGTTCATTTCTGTTGCTGGTGAAACTCCTAAAGCAAACAAAGAGAAGCTGCAGACACTATTACAGAATGGTCTGTCGTTTTTCTCAACGTTATTTCGTGCACTACATTTGGGTCTAATTTAGTACAGAGAAAAAAGAAGGAAAATAGATTATTTCCGCCATAATACAACAATATAAAAACCCCATATTTAGTCTTTGCAATTGCGATACATTTAAGATTGCCTATCCAAGGATGGCAGCTTAATAATATCTGAAAGAATATAAAGGAGGATCGGTAAAAGAGAAAAGGCTTTCAGCTGAAAACATTTCTATCTAAGAGTCTGTTTTTCTCAATTCTTCAAAGAGAAAAATTCTCTCTGTTGAAGATGTGCGGCACTTTTATATACTTTTAGTCCTTTTCAGGAAACGTTTAGAAGGCATAGTGGGTGAATTGTTGTTTTCCAGGTCTAAATTTAAAAAGAATTTCATCACTTCATTTAACTGTTTCATACCTTTAGTGTCAGCAAAGCGTGATTTTGCTAGGTTCAGTGCCGATCTGTTCAGGTACTGTCGTAAACTGTTATGCTCCAACGAAAGGGCTATTTCCTGAATAGCCTCTATCACCCGTTCTGGTTTTGTTTTCTTTTTAAGTTCATTTTTTTTCAGTTGATTTTCTATTGCTGATTTCTTGTCGTCTTCTTCCTTGGAGGAGCCTGACAAGAGATGGCTATCGATCATTAAGTCTAATGTTGCTACTTCACATTCCTCTTGTAACGCCATCTCCAAAATTGTAACCCTATGGAAAAAGTGAAAAATACTCTTAAGAAGACTATTAAATGTTTGATATATAGATGCAAAGAATACGATTTCTGTAAGACTTATACCCGTTATTATCATAACTCTATCAATACTTAAGTGCCCAGGGATCTGAACCGTTGGATTTTCTCATTCAAGGAAAATGAAGTGCTCCTAACAAGCTGAGTACCTTTTTGCATCAAATCTCAAGACTACCACGTTCATAAACTTTCAGTCATTCTTTATGAACTTAAATGGGTGAATTGGACTATAAGCTACACATCATTCCAGGTTGGTTTCTATTGACATGCCTCAATAAAATAAAATAAAATACATGTTAGAAATCGTGGAAATATAGTTTTAAAAAGCCAATATATCAATGTATAAGTTACAGATACGGTTTAAAATTAAAAAAGCACATCAGTGAATAGGAACTGCGACTAGTTAATATATATTAGCACGAATGTAGTAGCTCGCAGAAAAACAGTTGATAAAGCAGCTACCTACTATCAATGCAAAGAAGCAATTATAGTTCATCAAGGCACCTAATTTTTCCCATTTTTATTTCCATGGTCACTTTGCAGAAGCAAAGGGCAAATACCATATTTTCTCTATTAAATGCTCAAAAAGTCTAAAAAATGTTAAAAAAAACAAAAAATTGCCGCCCTCAAAAAATTCTGCAAATATGTGCTTACGTGTCTAATAAAGACCGCGGCATTTATAAGAGGAATACGGTACACTGTTAAGCATCTGGCTTTCCATAAACCAACACAAAAAATATTACCATCCTAAAATACCAATTACATTTCTATTACTTTCACAACTTTTTCTGCAAGTTTTACTTGTATTTGGAGATTTGTGATACGCGTTTGTTCCACATCATTAAATTTTCTGAATGCATCTATATACTAGAAATTGTCATCATGCCAACACTATAATTATGCAGCTAACATTTTTGATAAAGCTTATTCGTCCGCTGAAAGCATCTGCAATGATACTAGAATGGCATTTGACGTATAGGCAGCCTAACAACTTCTCACCTTATATTATGTGCTGCACATTCAGCTGCTATTGATTCAAAGAACCCTTCCACTGCAAATTTTGCAGCACAGTATAATGTATGGTACGGTATTCCTTGAATTCCCGCGACATTTGATAAAACTATTATGTCTGCTCTGTTTTGCCTTTTCATTACCGGAAGGACCTGTTGTATGACTCGAATATGCGAAAAGACGTTTCTGGAAAATGAATTAACATAATCGTCCAGGGATGTGGATTCAAATTTTGACATTGTCCTGGCATCCAAACTGCAAACTTGAAAAGAAGAAATAAGATAGTGTAAATTGCAATTCAATTTTATGTCAAAAATCAATTGTTCAGCTAGGTAGTACCCATTTAAATATATACTTTTTTCAATCGCTTACCCAACGCTCTGACTTTCACAGCTGTGTGTACAATTGCTTTCTGTTTTCTTTATGCAGGAAACGCACTTGAACTCATTTTAGGAAAGAAATTTTTGCTAAATTTTTATTAAGGGTTTTCTTATTTCGTTTAACGCTCAAACTACTCTAATTTTCTAGTACTAACGGTGTGTAAAAAGTTAAAACACAAATCTTCAAGCAGAAGCTGAGCAGGAAGTAAGGCTCAGCCAAAATGTAAGAGGATTACAAAAGAGAAAGTAATAAGGAGGTTATGAGGTACATGGATATAACCGGAAGGAATGTAGAAGGGAAGGTAAAATGGAAACAGGTTATTTGGGATTTGGCAGCCCCTGGCGACTGACTGGATACACATATCAAATGTTAGACCAGTTATATATGGCTGGCTATATACTCTCCCATTAATTACTATCAAGTGCCCTGACTTTACTCTCTGTATATTATAAAAAGTGGCACTTACATGCTAACCCCAGCAAGTAACTGGTATGTGTGCCTTCGACTTAAGGAATAAAAAAGCCAACAGAAAACTATAAATCACCTGAAACAAAATAGTGCTAGAAAAGTACCCAGTTTACGTACTGGTCACATTTGACAGAACCCTTTCATTCAAGGAACACCTAAAAAAATGTCAAAAAGTCTCTACAGGGAACAAAATTCTTAAAAAACAACGCAAATGGCATTTGGGGGCAGACTCTGACACCTTAGGGCATACTTCTATAACACTATGCTATTCCATTATAGACAGTAGTGTACATCAGTATTGTCAGGACCATTCCGTGCACAAAAAGTAGAGCCAAACAGTCCATGTCGAAGAATTACTGGTACACTGAAACTGACTCTGTTTTCACCTTTATTATTAAAAGGGTGACCTTTGCGGGCTTCAGACCTCTAACCAAAAACTTAAGGATGCAAACAGCAATGCCGAGGAAATGCTAAAACAAAATTTGGGTGAAATGTTTTCCAAACGTGTTGTTACAAAACGTTTTAAATTACACAAAGTCTTTTAAATACTTCACCTTACTAATCTATATCATGATTGTGCTGTGTTTGTCTGTAGGTCGGTATGTTTAAATGTGGTATTTTGAGGTTTAGTAAACCTCAAAATACCACACAAAAGTAAGGTAAAACCCTACTAATTTTTTACCAGTATTCTGGTATAAAATTTGAAACACAAACAGTTGGGTACATTTGAAGTGACCAAACTGAGAATGATTCTTTTATAAATGTGATAAACGACATTGGTAGAGTATATTTCTGCGCCGAGTTCAGGACCATAGTGCATTTTTTGCAATAAATTAAATCATTTTAAAAAGACTAAAGACCAGAGCCAAACCCAAAGGTACAAGCAAAAGGTTCGTTTCCAAGAGGCTGATGAGCAAAGTTACTATGGGACATCATCTTTATAATTGTAAGGCGAACTAAATGTTTTTGAATCATAATGATACCAATTGAACACTACATAGGTAATACAGTAAATGATAAATTTAAGGGATACGTTACTTATTAAAATTGTCCAATCAGAGAAACGTTTTTCTTAGAAAGCGGTCTTTATTTCAAACCAAACTCTGAAATACAAATAAAGTTATTTATACCTCTCTTGAAGATCCCAATTCATCATCATATCATCATATTCGGTTTAACGTCCGTTTTACATGCTAGCATGTGTTGGACGAAAATGCCCTTCACAGGGACTTTGATTTGGCAGTGAGGAATTTTTTGGCCGGATGCCCTTCCTGACGCCAACCAATGGCTTTTTCTTTTCGCAAAGTTCTAAATTCTCCTCGACAGCTCGGGGAATCGAACCCGGAACTCTTGGTTACTGTGCAGTGCACTAACCATTAAGCCACGGCTCCTCAATTATTGAGTTTAATATGCCAATACCGATATTCAACTTTTACTCTTGAAGTTCAATATCTAACTGACTTCCAAATCAACAAATGCAACACTTTAACATTTCCTTTTTCCCATTGTGGGCTAGCCCCTTTAAAGATTCGAATCAGCATCTCAGCGCTTAGTAACTAATCTTAGGGAAACTTACTTGAGTAATAAATACTAATTTATTCTGTACCCTTCGGTTCCTAAAATCATTATTTCTAATTCAGTATATCCTTATAAAATATTTCTGATGTCTCCACATCTTGTTTCAATGAGAGGTCTTGAATCTATAAGATAGCTTTCCAATTAAAACTTTGAATCCAATACGGCACTAAAATATATGAGCTAATTATGTAATTTTGAACAGATTTATATTTCATTCATGATATTCACTAACGAGAATTGAATGTATTATTGAGAAAATAGACTGATTTGTGAAGCCAGGTATATTCCTGAAAAAAGCAGTTTTTAGAAGACGCTTCCCACTTGGCGTTTAAGTCTTATTAGTTTAGACTTAGGAAGAAGTAGAGAAATATGTACCTTACATACACTGCTTTAAATCTCTAATTATGACAAAAGATAACACAAAAGGGGGATTAAATTATAGTACTGAAGAGATTCATTAAGTGTTTCCCTGAATGGAAGACTAACAAAATAACTCTTATTTTTCACATCAAAGTTCATATCACACTGCAAAGTGCTGTTTGATATACATTGATTTGGGTACTTTACAAAAGCAGATGATAGATTGAAAACCGCAGCTACTACTGAGATGATTGAAAAAAACGAAGGAGATAAGTAGTATCTCAGTGGAAGTTCACCTGTTTACCATGCAGATAATTTCAATTTGAAGCCCGCAATGAGACGGAAAGTGCTGAGCACACCTTGTTTCTTTATCTAAAATAGGAGTGGACGTACAAGACAGTCTATAATTTATAGTACATGAATGAGAAGTTAGACCTGGGTGGTAGCATGTCATGAGTCGTAAGCTTTTTTTCAGCTACGTTACAAAAGATGCTTCTCCGATCATCAGGCTCCTGAAATGCCTAGATACTGGATCTAATCATGAAGATAAAGAACCCCTGAAACGTATAAGTCTGCCTTACATGACGAATACCAGTGAGCACCTAAGACGAACTCTCCGACAACACAACATTCAGTGCTCCTTCTTCACTACATCCACCTTAAGGAAGATTCTCTCAAAACCAAATGACCCAGTCCCTCTTGAGGAGAGGAACAACGTGGTTTACAGACTACAATGTAAGGACTGCCCTGCTTCCTACGTAGGTGAATCAAAGCGTTCCTTGGGTCAAAGAGAAAAAGAACACAAGAGAGCTGTTCAGAAAGGTGACACCAAGAATCATGAAATAGCAGGACACTGTTGGACACAGGGTCATACCTTTGACTGGGAAAATAAAAGAATTATAGACAACGATATCAACACAACAACAAGAAAAATAAAAGAAAAAATCCATTCCCTGCAATGCAGCAATCACATCAACAGTATATCCTACACCCTTCCAGTAATATGGCTTCCAGCACAAAAGAAAGAAACACAACAAGCACAACATAGGTATGCGCCACTTTCTTTTCTATGAGTGGAGCGAGCTTATCAACAATTGGAAGTAAAATTTTTAAAATTATTTCCATCCACTGTTAACGTCAATCAATGTATACAAACGGTACCAATCTTGATCGTTAACTTTTTTCACAAAGTCAAAATGATTGTAGCTTCTATAATTATAATTAATAATAACCTTAGATAATAGTCTTCGACCGATGTGTTTTCGAATACATGCAACACAGTCATGAAATGCAATTCGATCATCCCAGGGGAATTACTTCTATTGAACGTATCGGAGACATATTCGTATAAATCCCGTCTGTGAGAGTGCTAGATTCCTTTGTTGTTCTCGTAGCTGATTTGACTAATTGAACGAATTCCAGGGCAGTTATAAGTTCCTTAAATTCGGGATGATCTTTTTGTTGTTGCTGTTGCAATTAATATTGAAATATTCTATAATAGTTGTCTCTTGGGATAGATCGTTAACGGCTTTGACAATGTTTTGGAAATGTTTCTGCCATTCTTAGTTTATACGTAGCGAACTGTCAGTGGTTCAATACATACAGCATAACTGATAATATTAGGCTTTTTCCATTTCAATCCTAATATTCTCAAGGTTTTCACATTCATGGCCCTCTCGACGTTGCCAACTAATGTGTTCTGGAATAAACAATGCTACAAGACTTCTTTTGCTCTTGTTTTAATTCGTATTGATAAAACGGTGCCTCAGCATTGTATATAAGTTTCTGTTGTCGTATGTGCTATGGGACCCCGGTGTGTGTTTCAGATCGAGTCTCTTTCTTATTTTTCTCTGACCTTTCTCTTCTCAGGGGGTCGTCGTGGTGAATATGGCATCTCTATCGTGTACGGTCCTCCGCATCCTCCCTCTTGCCTTTTGATTCCTATCGTTGTCATGTCTTCTCTGATGTTATCCTTCCATCAGCGTTTCAGTCTCCCTCGTTTTCTTCGTCCTGATATCTCCATCTGCATGCATCGCTTTCCCACATACTGTTCATCTCTTCTTTCATCATGTCCTAACCATCGTAGCCGATTTTCCTCTACAGTTTCTTGAAGGCTTCTCCAACGCCCAACTGTATCTCTTCATTTCTAAACTTGTCTTTTCTGGTTACACCTTTAACACAAGGCAGCATTTGCATCTCTGCCACATCGAACTGGCTTTCTTGTCGTTTGGTGAGAGGCAAAGTTTCCATCCCCTACAACATTGCCGGTCGAATCAAGGTCTTGTACACCTTGCCCTTCAGCTTAACTGGCACGTGTATGTTACATAAAGCACCAATCGCTTTTCTCCAGTTGTTCCAACCAGATTGGATATGCTTTTTAACTTCCTTTTCGCTCCTTCCATCACTCTGGATCGTCGATCCAAGGTACTTGAATTCCTCACCTTCGTGTAAATCTTCACCAGGCTCTCTCCCAGATAAAGAGGTTAACTTTATATTAATCGAAGATTTAAATACTTTTACAATCACAACTAAAAAAACTCATTTTTTTATTTGTCAGAACGTACTACAAAAGCAAATAACACTGCTATAATCAATTTTGCTTATTTTAATATAAAAACTTTTCAAAACAGCTTGCAACAGAGTTGAGATATATAATCGTCTTTCATTTCACTGATGCTGAAAAAACCCCTGCTTTTCGGTGTCCTGGTTATCAAATATTGAGGCTGAAACGCAAAGCTCTTTGATTGCGAAAAGCTAACTTATTTGGACATCCTTTTAAGCTCTGTAAAGGCCATCATATCTTGTTCTACTAGAAAGAGCGTTTTTTAGCCCATTCGCTTTCCTGGATAGTTTATTGTATTTGATGTCAATCCTTCGATTTTATCGATTTTATTGGGCTTATGTGGTAATCCTGCTTAGATTCGCAAACCTTGTTTCAAGTATCCAGGTTATTTTTTTGGTCAATCAAACTGAATGCTTCTGTAAAATTCCGTTACGGCGGTGACTCAACTGTGACAATTTTATAATTTGCAAATAACAGTAACTGCTTTACTGCTGGTCCCTGCAAAAATGTAAACGTGGTGGTAGACCAGGGCCGGGGAGGGATGGGGGGATATCAGCTGTTGATTAACAAATGCAGAGCAATCAAATGATTTTATCTTCCTTGCAGCTAAAAAGCTACTTGTTCATACCGATTATTTAACCTTATTAATGATCTTAAAAGGATAATCATCTTACGCATTAGTTTTATGTTTCATAAAGAGCAGCAGGATAGGCAATGGTAATTCTAGATTGTTAATCCTCTATCAAATATGGTTCAGGAAAGGATAAAGTTGTAGACCATTTCTAGTCTTATTAGCTAGCAAATTCAAGTGTTGAGATGTGGTTCCCCTAAAAAGATGTTGAGATTAAGTAAAAAATACCGCTACTGTGGCAAATAAAAAACTGAAAAAAGGAAGGGTTATTTTTCAAAAATCATGTTAAACAGGGAGGGTAAAGGTTAGGAATGAAAGTATATCACAAGTGGAGGACAAATAGAAAATTGATGCAAGTTATTAGGTCACGATATATGAAATTTTGAGAGTATATTATGAATAGAGATGGCTTAGAGAACCCTGTTATAACTAGAAAATGGAAGTGGAAAATACAAGAGGTCGGCAGAGATTGAGCTTTATGTTACTCGTAAGAAAAGAGGTGCAAAATTGGACTAGGGATGGCAAACCTTTCCTTACAACAAAAAATAGGAAGAGATTAAAATAATTTGTCGCTGTCTTCAGTAGAAACATACAATGAATGACAGAAAGACAATATTATTAGTTGCCAAAAAATCGATGACGATGACATTAAGTTTAGTTTATGTCTTGAGCTTTTTAAGCCATAAAAAGACAAAAAGTAAGAAATGTTTTTGTAGTATCAGACCTTTTTGCTCAGTAACAAAAATACCAATGTGTAATTAATCACTTTTGTTCAAACTACTTGAAAAGTACTGAAACCCTGTTTTTGAAGCCTCTCATCGCTGCACGTCCCTGACTGTACTGTATTGTTGCTTGTTTTAATTGAAAAGTGGTCCACGTGGCACTCTGAGGCAATGCTGAGGTGCTTTCAATTTCTTTAAGTATCATAAATTTAACTGATACTGAAAAAAAACCTCTTTTATTTTTAATTTGACAAGAGATTAAACGCACAGTGTTTTAAAAACTGGTTCAGTTTTTCAATTGTTTATTTACAACTGAATAACTACAATTTAAAAGGGGTGGAATTGACATGCTTTGTATTTTTTGTGATTTGTCTAAAAAACCGACAGGAATCTACACCAATGCCAAATGGGAGTTCTCATTCATAATACATATGGTATATCACTCGAGGCCAAAAGCTTCAAATCCACAATAACGTTAGACCATACCAATAGTAATTATGTGTTTGTGGCAGCTGAGGTTTTCGTGAGCTTCTTTCATTTGATACCACGATAAAATGATCAGCCAGATGATCAATTAGAATTTCCTTCAGAATTTATTCACGTATTAAGTTAAACGTTTAGAGGTTGGCAAGGGCATCATTGATACAAGCTCATGATATTAAAAATCATATTAAGTTTTCATGTTTATTCAAACTTTGTGAAGTAATGTCAGCCTTCTTAATGGCACAGCGTTTCTTAAAGTGACTTCACAAGTCATAGTCGATAAAACTAAACTAAAACATGTGATAACTGAGAAATTAATCATTTGGACCAACATTTTAGCAGTCTGCACCTTGAGGCATTCTATTTTTCATTTAAGATAAAACTAATTTGCAAGAGAATGTTGGAAGTGTTGCTAAACTCATACTAAGAAAGTTGTATTTCCTGAATCATTGCTTATGGTACAGGCACCTGACCAAACTAACCTGGCATTTTCACCAAAGCCATTTTTGCATCTAATAAAGCGGAAAATAGTGGGGTTTATTTTGCTCTCAATACCATTGACGTATCATCTCGTTAAAATATGTATATAAAACCTACCAGTTATGAACAGTTTTTCCTTCATAAACCTCCATGCAATTCATGAAACTGCAGTTAAATGTCACTTTTATGGTAGGACCCAAAAACTTAGGTAAAAGAGCAAGAGTTCTGGATTTATGAAAGAATAAAAATATTACATTTAGGAGTACAAGGTCACCTCAGTTTATTTATTTATCCACTTGCTTAACATATTTATTCTTATCTAACAGTAAATTAAAACCTTTCCTTTAGTCATGGTTTCAGAAGTGAGCTCTTTTTCATTAGTAGATTACTACCATATAAAATGAAATTTGTGCTGTTTCCTACACTTTGAAAAAATAAAATAAAGGTGTTAATGCTCAAAATACGGGACGTTTTTAAGCATTATTTTTAACATAAAAAGTATAAAAGCAAGACAACAATAATACTGGTAAATTGGAAACTCCAAGCCACAGGTAAAAATCACAAACTTTGGTTACTCTGCAGGACATTTTAGGAACAGTTGTATGAAAAGAAAAGGGCACTCTTAACAATCCAACGAAAACATCAGTATCACTTTTTAAATTTCAATATTTTATTTATTCCTTTGCAGCAAAAGAAATTGGAACAAAAGAGCTCAGGTAAAGAGTTCTTTGTCAAAAATGGTTATGAGATAGGAAAAATGTCTGGTCTTATAAACACTTCACATAAGAAGGAAATTTTAATTACCAGGATTTACCATGGGGTATAGAAATCCCAAGAATAGAATTCAATCTCTTCATGAAAATGACTTCTTCTTTCTTCTTCTTTGACTTTCGGCTTTTCCCTTTAGGGGTCGCCACAGCGGATTTGTCTCCTCCATTTCGCTCTGTCTGCTGCCTCATGTTGCTGCACTCCTGCAGCTCTCATGTCCTCTTCAATCACATCCATACATCTTATCTTCGGTCTGTCTCTTCGTCTTCTCCCAGGTATATCCATTTCCAGCATTCTCCTTCCTATATACTCTTCCTCTCTCCTNATTCAATCTCTTCATGAAAATGACTTCTTCTTTCTTCTTCTTTGACTTTCGGCTTTTCCCTTTAGGGGTCGCCACAGCGGATTTGTCTCCTCCATTTCGCTCTGTCTGCTGCCTCATGTTGCTGCACTCCTGCAGCTCTCATGTCCTCTTCAATCACATCCATATATCTTATCTTCGGTCTGCCTCTTCGTCTTCTCCCAGGTATATCCATTTCCAGCATTCTCCTTCCTATATACTCTTCCTCTCTCCTGAGCACATGGCCAAACCACCTCAGTCTTGACTCCCTTTGAAAATGACTAATGAATACAAATTATATTACAACATTAACATATTTTCTTGAATTGTCCCTACATTATTTGAGCTGGCCAAACGTAGACGCACAGACTGGCGTAACTATTTTAGTGTATAGATTACGTTTGATACCATGGTTTCCAAAAAGCAAGGATGATAAAAGCTCTGCAGAGTACATTCTTATAGACGTTGGAAACAACGGTGATTTGAACAGCAACAAGTAACTTGGCCGATAGTAAAAGTCATGAATAGAAGAAATAATAATTCTGCAGTGACTCTAGAAATTCTAAAATATGCTAGTTGCATGTAAAATTTGACTTTCACACGTGTTGTATCTTAATATTTGGGTATAATGACTTCCGTTATCAAAATACAAACCTCTTCCACATTTAAACCTCTATAAAATTAGTCTTTCTCAGCTGATTAAAGCGTAACCTTAAGACATTTTGTGGCCATTGTTTCTGTTGAAAATTTGTGTTATACTTTTTCTACTTTCCCCAGTACTACAGTACTTTCCTATTTCCTGCTGTTAGATTATTCGCAGATACGGGCTATTTGCAGATGGTACGTGGATCCCAATTATTTCAGCTACCTTAGCAAGTTAAGTGTAAGATAATATATCGGCATAACTGTAATAAATAAAGCTCTTATACAATGCAATTACTAACCGTTACAGTTTGATGGAGTGAAGCCACGCACACACAAGTTATGTACATTGAGTTTGATTAGGGGATAATCCATTGCTGAGTCTACTGCACCCTAAGTAGCAAATCACACCTTCAATCATTTACCTAACAAGCATTTAAGGAAACTCAGACCGCTAAAAAGATGGCTTTATCCGCCCAATTAAAAAGATATAAATAGTCACTGCTAAAAAGATGGATTTATCCGCCCAATTAAAAAGATATAAATAGTCACTGTAAGTACATATTTGCAGTCATGGATCGTTGTCAGTGCTTAATTCATTTTTAATGAGATTCTGTTGTGCCACTCAGTTCTATTTACTATATAAGAGTACCTTACTTTAGATAAGGAGAGAAGACTATTAGTAGAGTTGCTCAAACTTGTTAAAATATTTTGTTCAACCTATCAAGTAAAAGTTCTGTTTCGACCGAAAGTTATTTTTTACTGTTACATCATGCTTAATCTTGAGTTCCAGGCCCTTCTGTCTGTTTACAAAGGTTCTGGTTGTAGCGGGGATATTAATGTTGGCTTCTTACTTCCACAAACCAACAAGAACTTTTTTAATCTTTTGGATAATTTCATGTTAACTGAAATATTAGGATCCAGTAGCTTAAAGAATCAATTTTAATCTTCTGTTTCATGAAGGGAAAGGAGGTAAAGTTATGGACTTTAAGGAGCTGCTACAAAATTGCAACAAAGCTCGTAATTTACTGAAACAAATAAAGTCAAACAAGAAAAGGGTAGATAAATCTAGATAAGAGAAAAGCTGCACCCAAAAAGAAAAGAAAAGAAAGACGTCTCTGACACTTGTCAACCATCGACCTATGGGGCGTACCATATCTCAAGCCTACAAAGGAAATTTCAACGGACCAGCTAGCTCAAGTGTAATACTTGTAAACATAGTTAAAACACCGATTTTTTAAATTTGAAAACGTTTATACATATCCCTACATGCCAGTGAAAGTTAAAATATCCGTACTAAATTACCTTTAATTTTTGAGCAACACTCTATAATATGCAATAAAGTTTTAATGATTAGAGCAGAGTTGCCATTAAAGATTTTTACTGGCATCCAAACATCTAAATTATTTTCAATGTCACGATGAAAATAATTTTGATGTTATAAAATCTATTCCTACAATGGGCTTATAGAATAATAAAAATTTGATTCTAAAGACTTTCCAGATTCAACCTTTACATAATGATCATCAAGAGCTTGATCAAATCATATTGGTCATAATATGTGAACATGAGGTTGAACTGTAAAGCAAACTTATAAGTCCTTGTTTCTTGAAGAGTTACTGCGAAGGATACAAGTACTAAGGCCACAGTATTCATACGACTTGACTGACGACCTAGCGGCTCAGGCGTAATCGACACCCCTTGTTCTCTCTCAATTCCTTGAACTCCTTTCGCAATGACTCAATGGTTGGTCTTTCTGCTGTTGGTATTGGTAAACCAGTGTCGCTCTTGATTTGACCCGTTCATCTTAAATATGACATCATCAAATGAATCACAACAAACATTATGTTTTATACAACGATTTCATTCAATTTGTGAACCTTAAGTAATATGTGGCATTACAATTGACTACCATTTAACACAGTTGACGTCAATCCTACTAAATTCTCTAAATATTTACCAGTTAAAAAAGTTAGTCATATTTTTCTATTTATTTAATCACTTATTTAATTGTTCAATATTCACACAGGATAAAACATAAAAGCTATATATGCATTAAAAGTCACAAATATCACTGTTATGAATATGATTAAAATTGCAATCGCATGCAACTAGATTTAACCGAAAGATAGTTTAATAACATAAAGAATAAACACAAGAATAACCAAAGCAATTTTGAACAGTTTGATTTAACTGTTACGAAAGTCTAATTATTTACTGAAAGTAGTTTTCAGTCCTTTAAAAATGTCTAATTATACATTTTAACGTCATATTAATAAAAAACGTATTTTCTTTAAAACACACTGGGATGCATCAGATTGAAAATATTGAGTGATATGATGCTGCTTACTGATGACTGATACAAATTTGATCCTCTCAAGCAACGGAAATGTTGAATAAAATCAAAACAAAACGAAATAACGGAAGTTCAAATTTTTAATTAATCTTTTAATTCAAAAGCTCTAACTCATATGATTCTGCACGTATCATAGGAATGCATTGGTGTAGACATAATGAATAACTATAGGTCAGAGTTGGGAAGTTAAGAATGTGGTTTTCTATATTCTTCCTCAGAAGACAAATCTTAACATATGATTAATGACCAATACTATTAAGCAGTTTTTATGCATCGTGTTCAGGTCAGTCTGATAAGCTTTAATCTCTTTATAAAACTAGGTAATAAAATTTATCTAACCAGATTAGCGAATTTGTCGAAGATAAAACGTATCATGCAACTCGAATAATGTAGGTCAACGCTATATTTCTTGTTGTTTTAGAATTTCAATTTAAGTCTTCTTACTCATCGATAATGCCTAAAGAGGTAGACAAATGAACAAGCTTCCCAAAATATAATGGTTACAAATCTGTTGATTTTATTAACACAGTCCCAAATTTAAGCGGGTTTTTGCAAGTCTCCAGGCAAAATGAAGGTTCTCCTAATTTCAGACAATTTAGAAATTAGGCTTTAAGGATATGTTTGTTTATTATTTGTAGAAAACGTAAAGAATAAAAATATGCAATCTTGGACTCCTCAAAATGGTTGGTTACCTCAATGTGCATCGCTTCTCCGTGGCCCCTGAGGATTGAACTTACGCGTTTTAAAGAAGGGGAAAGTAGATTTATTAATTGTCTCTGTAACAGGATGTAAGGGCAGCGCTGTCCGTTTTATGGAGTTTATTTTAGCTTCTTGCAAAAAAAATTATCACTTTCCGGCCCTATCGAGAAGACTTCCTGATATGCTGTCGAATACAAGGCTAAAATGGATTTATCTCCCGATTTTTACAGTCATTGGGGGATACCGTCTGGAAGCAGTACCACCTACAGACCACAGTTATTTTCATAACCCAATTATACATAAATTATTTCAAAAAAGGGTTTTAAAAATTCCCCAGGTAATACAGAAAGTTCATCAGTAAAAAAAGGTAGCTAAGCAGCCGAATAGGCAGTATCGGTTTAACGGTGAATTCGTGAAGCATTCTTGATGAAAATTGTACATTACGCATTCTCATTCTTTTCGGATGGAACAGATTTCTTAATCTCTTTAGGGTGATGCAGTTTGAATTGTTACTTGTAAAATTAAAAACATAGGGGAATAGCATCTACTTGGTGTCGGTGTTAGAAATAAATAGTTATAAGGTGGAATGCAATGTTAAAGTTAAGACAGCAAAAGAAAACTCACTTGGTCGCTTAATAGAACCTTTAAGTAAAAGACACATTTAAATAATTATAGCTATCCTGCTAAAATAGTTTAAAATTTCTATTTCTAACTTTCTTTCCTTAATACCAAAGGCCAAGAATATAAAAATCCAGCTACGCTTGAAAAAGGTGATATCGCATGGCATACAAGTTTCGGCTGCATTTCTTGTAGCTCATTTTTCTCATCTTTTCCATCCTTATGCAGTTGTAGTTCCTTGGTGTAATAAATCTTTTTATGAATGAAGTTTTTTTCCAGGAATGGTAGGATTGTTGAACTCATCACTTTTGAGTGCTTTTATGCTTACTTTGATTTGAATATTTTTCAAGTCTAAGAGTAATTCTTATTTCTTGATTTACTTCTCTTTTTCTGTCATTTTTCTTCACAGTTTCATACACATAGTGGCATGTGCCTTTCATACCTCTTAATCCCCGAAAAGAACTTTTGTTCTCTTGGCAACAGCCTAAAAGAACAGGCTGTTGAAGAACGCCACAATGGTTTAGTTCAATGTTTTGCCGCTACATAGACAATCTCAATGCACATCGGCCAAAATGTTTGTTTGGATTGCAGCCAAAGAAACTGTACACTGATTGCTTAACAATCCTGCACTTCCCATCTAGAAAAACTGCAGTTGCCAAATTAGTGGATCAAAAGATGGAAAAAGAATATCAAATCTCCCTAAGGAAGCAAGATAATTCCCTTAAAAATATTTCTCAGTTTTTTAGGTGCAATCTATCTTGACATCATTTAAAATACTAAAAGAAGTTTTAATGAAATGTTTGCTGTTAAACTAATAATAATAGGTCACTTTAACTCCGCTAAATATGTCTTTTATTGGAATTTTTGTAGTATGGAGAAGCGTCTTCCTACTTAGATCTTGATCCTTTATCAATCTAAGTTATCTTTGATGAAGAAAACAGTACTTGTCTTGCAAACGTTTCACTGCTTTCGACCAAGCTACTACAACTCCCCCAAACAGTTTTTTTATCAGACTTTTTGCTCAAACGTATGGAGAAGAGCCTTCCTACTTAGTTAGACCTTGATCCTTTATGAATCAATGAAACCTTTGGTAAAGAAAATTATCACTTGGTTTAGGAATGTGTCACTGTTTTCGACCGAGCGGCTATAACTCTCTAAATGAGGTTTTAATCGGAATTTTCGCTCAAAGATATAAAGAAACGTCTTCCCACTTAGAACTTGATTCTCTGTGAACTCAAGAAACCTTTGTTGGAGAAAAACGTCACTTGCCTACCAAGTGTGTCACTGTTTTCGGACCAGGTTGCTCTAACCACCCTAAATTCGTCTTTTATCGGGGTTTTTGTTCAATCGTATCGGTAAGCATCTTTCTTCTTAGCAATTGGCATCAAAGGGTTCTAACAAATAGATTAGCTGGTTGAAACAGTCAGAAACCGTTTGATCTGTTTTGATATGTGTAATCATCGTTTGCAAAGTATATTTTGAAAGTCTTTGTTGTACATCTAGTCCCGAATTTAAAAAAAAATTGGAAAAGATGGTACATTTCAGCAATTACAGGAAATAATAACAATAATAACTGCTGTTATCGTTTTATTGATGTTTTTATTTTCATGGGCATAATTGGTAAAACTACTTGTATTTTGTACTCTGTCATCGTAAGGTGTTGAAAATGTGCATTATGGCTTTAGACCCCTCCTCCAGCCATTGCTTATAGGTAGCAGGATTTTCTTCTCATCGTTAATAATTAAGACCATGAGAAAGAGACAGAAAATTTAGATTTTTCAGAAAAATGAGTAATCCTAACAACTATAGTTTACACATCACTAAAATGGAAAAACCATTGGATGCCTAGATGGAGCACAGTAAACTATGATAAAACTTTCCCTTAGTGCATGCACAAATGTAAGAAATACCCCAACTAAAGATAGAAAAGAGAATAAGGGCATTATCAGAATCAAACATTTAATTATTACATAAAATACCATTAATAGAAATCTTCCATTGTCACCAATTAGATTTTATGATCTTTTTTGAAATACTCCTTGAAATAAACACTTCCCTTAAATGAAGGCTTCATAAAACGTAGAACATAATTAGAAGCCCTCTGTGTTCATCCAAAGCAATACCAAATTTCTAAAATCTGGCTACTGAATGCAGCTACAATATTCCAAATGCATTGGATACTTGATACCGTGTGTCATTTGATATCGGTTGCACCCTTTGGTAGTTAAGATGCTTATTGTATTTTGAAACAACCGAATTGAAATTTTTGTCCTAGTACTATGATAATAATAGCATGTTGTCAAAGATAATCCAAAAGAAAAACTAGTTTTAGAACTTTAAATCCTCATGCCAAGAAAGTTAACTCTCGTTGTCAGAGAAATGTCTCCTGTTTCTCAATAAAACTTGGCTATGTATAAGGTTTTTTAAAACAATAAAACCCCCATATAACAGTAAATATTATAATCCAGACAACTTTTAGTAACCTCTTGCTCTTTTCAACAACAATCACCAGAGGTCCCTTTGACTGTTACTTCTATTTTCAATTGAAATTGTATCTCTCACTTAAATTAATGGGTAAACTGTACGTACACTGCCTGTAAACTTCTAATCAAGTATTGTCTAGCTCCTGCTATCCCACTGGTGATAAAGTTGTTTATTTGGAAGGTATTAGGACATCAGTTTTCTACAGCCACCCAAATAATTTCGATAAAATTTCGAAGATGTGTTATTTGAAAAACAGAATATATAAAAAAACACAGCGCACGAAACTGATCATCTTAAAAAACCTACTTTGTAAAAAAATTAAGCTTTGGCATGTCACAAACCGCAGTATAACACCCCTCAGTTTGGAATTCCCTTAAAAAGAGCAGAATAGGAAGACACAAAATTACTAAGGACAAAAGGTTAACAGAATATTTCTATAAAACTCAACTCAAATTTGAATACGTTGGAATACAGTTGATGGTTCATTACCGTCACGTGGTTCATCATCATCAGTAAAATTACTACTCCATGAAGAATATCATCGAAACGCATGACCTATCTCTAGAAAATCAGGGAACGAGCAGAACAGTATAAGGACAAGTGAGTCTCAGAAATGAAAAGAAAAAGTTATAGACAACAAGCTTAAGAAAAAATATCTATTTTTCAAAAAGAAGGTAGCCACTCAAAAATGAAGAAAAATTATTAAGGGATGATTCAAAAAGTACGTAACGGTAAGGGGGTAGGGGGTGTCTGTCTTTTTCGTGACTAACCGTTACGAAAATTTCGAGGGGTAGGGGGTGTCAAGCTGACTACGTTACGTAACATCAAAAAAATTTAAAAAGCACGGTTTTTAACATTTATTTATACAATATTGATAGACAGGGTGAATCATTACATTATATTGTAATAACATCTACGAGAAATCACTCTAAATTGAATAGAAAAGAAGAGAAACTGGTGCGAACTCTCATCACGCTGATTATATTTGTTGTTTTGAATACAATTCTTTACGTTACATAATTTTCTTTTGTTATCACAACTTTCGAATGTAAATGGAATGTTTCATTGAGATCATTGCATTGCATGTTTATTTGTGATGTGTTTGTTTCGAATTTCGAAAACATTTTACTTTAAGTAAAATCATCTCGCGTGTTTAATTTTAAGTTGAATAAATTCTTTGACAACGCTGCTTGTCGCAGAGATACAAACATGACTGAAAAAAAAATTGATATGGAAGATTTATTTGACACATTTTTGACAGCATTTAAGCAAACTCACGTCTGTGTTTATGGGAAACAAGTACAGACAGAATGTCCAAATCTATGGCACGAAATAAAGAAAGGAAAAGACAATGTTTCAATAAAATCTGAAGCACAAAAACTCATATCACAGTGGAAAGTAAATGCAAAGAAGCCAGGTAGTGGCTCAATCATGAATTTTTTTTCCAAGCCATCCTCAGCAAAGCAAGGTAAGCTATTTAACATATGTTTAGACGAGTGAGCTTCTCGTTATTTATTTATTTTTTTACGAATGAAAATATATTTGTTCACTAAACTGCTAAATAACTTTTTTTCTCTACGGTATTTTCTCACTCATCTGTATTATTCATTGTGCTGTTGCCGCGTTCAAAAAGGCCTGGTTTGCAAGGCAAACATTTATTATAACGCCATCAGTATATTCCTGAAAGTTCTAAATATACTACTTATTGCCCTGGTATTTTTTTCTCGAAAGTTAAATTTTATAAATATTAAAATTTAAAACAAACAGTTTTTTTTATTGAAAAGTAAAAGCATAATCAATCGGCGTGTAGCTTTTACTTTTTATAAAAAAACCGTTTGTTCTTAATTTTAATACTTATAACTTACTTTGGCAAATTACTAATAATCAAAGTTAACTTTGATTTCAGGAAATATATCATCGGCATCGTCTGATGTTGAAATTGTTGCCGAAGTCTCTTCTCCTCCTCCTCCGTCACAAGAAATCACTGCTTCGACTGATGCACTTCCCTCGTCACAACAACTCACCGTGGCAAATGATCCAGCTCCTAAGCCCAGACTAACTCCAAAACAGGACGAATTAACCAAAAAAATTGATATTGAAAATGGGATATTAGTGTCACTTTATCGAAAACGAGACTTAGGACAAGACTCTGAAAGTGACCGTAAAGAAATTTCAACTAGGAAAGCAGCACGGGAACAACTAAAGAAAGAGTTGAAAGAAACTATTCAAAACGCATCTCGACAGAAAAAGCTACGCGATAACAGGAAACGTAAACTCGAAAGCTTGGATGAAACAACGCGTGAAAAGCTGATGGGCAAGGCTACTTCTGATTTGGGTCGACCGGAGAAGTGTGATAAGTCGGAATTGATCAAAGTTATCAGTCGTATAGCGATCTCAGGTTCCGCAGCCCATGACCGACGTCGTAACGAAGTGATTCGAACAGTCAAGACACTAGATCAGTTAACAGAAGCGTTGAATCGCGAAGGGTTCGAGTTGAAACGCTCTTCTGTGTATCTTCATTTGTTGCCCCGAAACCATAGAACAATTGAAGGAAAAAGGCACGTAAACACTGCGCCTGTTAAACTTTACAAAGCTCAAAATTCAAAGCATGCTTCGCATCCATCGAAGAAATTTGCTCAGGCGACAATCAGATCACTAGAAGAGCTAGCTGCAATTTTGGGTCCTGCAGAGGTGACATTTCATTCACAGGATGATAAAGCAAAAGTCCCTATTGGACTAACTGCTGCAAACAAGCAAGCACCCATGGTCATGCACATGGAGTACCAAGTCATGTTACCTGATCATGATTTTGTTGTAGCTCCTAAACATAAGCTGATACCTTCGGTCATTGGCGATATGAAGGTTGTCAGAAGCAAAGATCTAAAGAATGATGCAGTCACCTATTCAGGCGCTACATACATAGGTATTAGAAGTGCAAAGCATTCAGGATCATCTGCATTCGCTCATCTTCAAGATATGAAACGGGTACGCTCTTTACCCGAATTCGCATCGAGTTTTCAAACTGAAAATAACGAAGAGAAAAAGGTAATGATAGTTACAGTTGATGGCGGTCCTGATGAAAATCCAAGGTATGAAAATACTATAAACTGTTCAATTGAGTATTTTGCTGAAAATGACCTGGATGCGCTTTTTGTAGCAACAAATGCTCCCGGGCGAAGTGCATTCAATCGTGTTGAGCGGAGGATGGTTAAACTTAGCAAAGAATTAATTGGTGTTATCCTGGATCATGATAAATTCGGTAACCATCTTGATGCGAAGGGTGTGACGGTTGACAAAGAGCTTGAAATGAAAAACTTTGAATTCGCCGGATGCACGCTAGCTGAAATCTGGTCGGGCCTTGTGATAGATGGTAACCCTGTAGTTGCGGAGTTTATAAAAGACGAAGCACCTGCTGTTATGGTAACAAAGTCAGAAGAGTGGAAAGCAAGTCATATGCGACAGTCGCAATATTTTTTGCAAATTGTAAAATGTTTAGATGAAAACTGTTGCTCGAGTTTTCGATCATCATACTTGAAAGTTGTCCCTCAAAGATTTTTGCCACCACCTATACCCATTGTTCACACCTTGAACGGAATTGAATGGGCAAAAGATGACAAAGATGCTACCTACTTGTCGCTGTTTCAGAATATTTCGATGCAAAACACCTTGAAACCCGATCGAGCTGCAAAAAAATTTCCTAAAGGAATACCATATGATTATTCCTGTCCATCTGTAAAGCAAGATGTGATTAAAAGGCGAGTGTGTTCCAAGTGTGGTTTATACTTTTCGTCCCTTAAAGCAAAGTCAATTCATGGAGGTATTTGCAGAATAAACGAGGGGCCTACTCAAAATGAAACTGAGCGAGTGCAACCATTACGAATTGCTGACCGACGGCAACGGGAACTGTTGTGTGTAATGGCCTTTCAAGAAATGGAGTGCGTTGCGATGGACGACATTGATACTGAAGCTCTTGAAAATTCAGAAAATGTGGATGAGGCAGAAAATGATTTTGGTACTCCAATAATTGACACCAACGATATAGAGCCAATCTGGTCTGACGCAAATGAAGACTGAGTTTTTTGTACTTTTTTGCGTTTTATTTACTGATCTGACCTGTTGAGCTTGGTTGCATTGTTTTGTTCTAGTTTATTTGTTTAATATTAAGCAAAAGTTTTATTGTTGTGTTAAAAGCGTGTCATTAATGATCCATTTAGTACCATATATCTATCCTGCACTATGCTGTAATTTTCTTTATTTTAGGGGGGTGTCCACGTAGAAAAGGTTACGTAACAAAGTGGGGGTACCAGCTAAAGCGTGACATGCCGTTATATGGGGGTAGGGTGGGTTAAAATGTCCTTTTTTGCGTCACGTACTTTTTGAATGACCCGTAAACAAAAAGTAGAAAAAAGTATAGTTTACGTTTAAAGCAGAAAAAAATAATCTAAAAGTGAAGCGTGCAGTATATATTTAGACCACAGATATTTTCTACATTATGTTAACTGCAAAAAATTATTTTGGAAAAACAAATTTCCCACAGCTAACAGATGAGCTGTAGAAATCTGATACTGGCGTAAAATGAAGTTAAGGCGGTGTTACGAAATGTTATATACGGGACATAGAAGAGGTGTAAGACTCAGAAATAAGTCCGAAAGTTACAAGGAAAGACACAGGGCACTTGGACAATTTGCGTTTTTCACTCAATTAATTTAACCTATACAATACAAATATTGGGACAGATAGAGACATAAATCTATAGGTACGCAAATAAAGGAGAGCAGGAAAGCGAGTGACAAGGCAAACTGAAAGACACCTTTATGCAATCATTTTAAAAGAATATGTAAATCGTTTTTTTCGCTCAGGTACTAATAACAGGAATTCTTACAAAAATGAAGTGCTACACAGCTATGCAATACCCACAAAAAGTAAATAATTTAAAGCTTCATATTAAAATAAGTTATCAAAGTGAATTTCAAATATTTTTATACAAGCCTTTCGGTCAAAAATTTACGAGTTAGAAAATAGGGTATCGGCTGAGTTGCCTCGAAATTAGCTGATGGCATTTGATGTAAGCAACTGGTTTTACAAAAATGTTCAACTGTAAAGAAGTCAGGAGCTTTTAGTCTCTTGTACTATCGAAGGGATGAAGGCCATAAACAATATATTTAAATTTGTAATGATCCCAGATTCCTTATCGTACAACCTTATTATTGCAGTAAAAAAGATAAAGGCAAATTTTAACATTAAAGCTTACTTTCTGTTCAAAACGAAGCAATACATTAGTAACATAAATTTTGAGTTTCTTTAGCATGAGGCAATGTTTAAATAATTGTAAGCAATCACTCCAGTTTACAAATATGGTTTCAGACAAGGGACATTTTGCACTGAAGCAATATTTATTAAAATTATATTGCGACCTAAATATCTTCTTATGGATATAAAATAAGCATTTCATGGGGTCCCAAGTAATGCCATCTTTCCTGGGACTCGGGAGACAAAGAACGGCTAGACTGCTTAGACTGGTGATAGCACTGTATGGAAACCATAGGTCCCTTGTTAATGTTACTGGTGGTACAACAGAGCAGTTTGAAATAGGTGTAGGTGTTCACCAGGCGCCTGCATTGAATTCTCTCTCGTTTGTCCTTGGCATGAAGGAAGCTACTATAAGTAGAAGTATTGGGTAGTAAAAGCTGCTTTATGAAAATGATCTTGTGATCACTGGTGAAAGCAAGCGGGGTTGTTAGAAAGATTCAGAAGCTAAAAATTACAAACAGCGAAAAGAAGGTTTAGGGTAATCATTGGGAAAACTAAGGTATTGAGTACTAATGGACATCGAGAACCAGTCAAATTTAGAAGTTATCCATGCACAGCGTGCCAAAAGTGGTACCACAAGAGATGCAATGGTTTTCGTTCTAAATGGCTTTAAGGATTTCAGCTGTCCGACATGGCAGGGAGGTGAAAGAACAGCAGACATTAAAGAACTGTTTATTTATGGTGAGTCTATTTTCTGTTACCAAGGCGACGGTCTGGATTGTGAAGACAGTACTGTTTGAGAAGTAATGAGCAGAAATGCTGCCGCGTGGCAAAAATGGAGAGAGATATCTGGTCTGTTGTATAACAGACACATCTCATTGAAGAGAAGAAGGTCATTTACGGAGTCTGTATATGTAAGTATTATTGCAAGAGGCTGAAAAACGAAACCTTACAAAAGGACATGAGCAAATTGAAAATTCTGTACTTAATCGACTCAGAGGAAGCAGCCACAGATGCAATTGAGCTTTATCATGTCATGAGTCGCAAGCTTTTTCTGAGCCACGTTTCAAGAGAAGCTTTTCCCAGCGTCAAGGCACTGCAACCTGACGATGAGGGAAGCATCTCTTAAAACGCAGCTCAGGAGAAACTTACGACTCATGGCATGATAAAACAAGAGTAAGTGTTACTTAGTGGTGGATACAGAGTATTAAAATATATTGCATATATATATTTGTCAGCCGGAATTCGTTAGCAAAGAAATAGATTTTGCCCTTACTTGAGACTCGGCTGAGTCGGAAATGGTTGAGAAAGTTTCGCTATGATAAGGGGCATGCAATGGGATAAGCTGTTGGTGATGCTCTCAAAATGGAAGTCCCTAGGGAGGCCAAGAGGGAGGCCAAGAGGAAGGCCGAAGAGGGTGTACCTGAATAATGTACATGAAGATAAAACACTCCTTGGCCTGGAAGAAAATGATATCGATTATAGAGTAAGATGCAGGGTCCTAATCAAAACTCAAACCCCATAAGAATAGCAACAAGAAGACAAAAAAAAAAGAAAGTAAATAAGTAATCATTCAATAACGCTATAGCATAAAGCTTTCGGCTTGATGCTACACATATAGACAATTTTGTTTCTTTGCCAAAACAATCAATAAATTGCTGAGATGAAGGTTAAGCATAAACAAAAGCTCTCCTCAAAATCTTGCGGTGTGAATATTTAAATAAGATATCTGTAGCTTTTAAATCTGCATTAATTCGATAACTCGTAAAAGACTAGATGTGAATAACAACATGTGGTGACATGGAGGTCACCTACGAATATTATTTTCGCCTTTGGTCTATTTAATAGAAATAATGAAAATAAATATCGTCAATAGCTTATGTATCACAAATACCAAAAAGGGGTATAACATTTGCAACTCTTATATTTGAGATTTCAAGTTTCAAATTTTTATTCTGCCTTTTTTACTCTTAATTTTTAGTTTTTCACTAACTTTATTTTCTTTACATCTAAGTTGAATGGAGAGCCGTTTGTTAAAATTTGCTTGCGAAAAATTGTTTAATTTTCGATCAACAAGCGACCCGAAAACTACATGTGCAAGAAAAATATTTAATTGAATGATGGCTAAATTTAGGATTCTCAAAATAGACGCTTTAAAGCCAACCATATCTCACTGTTTGTTACACGAAATTGGATTCTCCTTCTTCAAAGAAATGAGTTACCTTACCAGGTTTAATAATTCTTAAGAAATGATCATAAATATCGATCAATCTCCCCTTGTCTCGGTCCCTGGCAGCTTTTAAAATATTGATGTAAAAGGGAAAGATTGTACCAATTTCTTGCATTGTGTGAGTGTAAGAAATTGGTACAATCTATCTGTATGCATCTATCTGTACTCACAAAAAGTGAGTACAGACAGATGACAGGAACCTTCGGGGTATCGCCAAGTGATGATTTATTGCCTATTCATCCAATTTAAACTGGGGGGAACTAAAAGTCACAACTAAAAAATCCATTGAGGTAACGCATTGACCAGTAGCGAATAATATAAAGTATCCCCATTACTTTTGAAAAGAAGACAAATTCAGCGCACTCCTTCCGGCGAATATCAGCCGTGGCTTCTAATAGTAGAAGTCAATAAAGGTTGGCGAGCCCACACTATTTTCAGAACCAAATGGAAAAATTTGGTCTCTTTCTAATGATGTAGCTCGTGTTCCAGCCATAGAAAGGATATGTCAATAGAAGCTGCAAATTATTCTTAAAAAGAGAGAAACAGATTAGACCAAGAAGGAAAGGTGGACAAGTATTACTGGAATGAGACCTCTCCGTACTAAATGGGGCGTACAATTTCACAACTGCACGTGAAGGCGTTGCAAAATGGATGTTTGCCAGAGTAAATCTAATGTTATTGACTTCGTTAAACAGTCATTTAGCCACAACTACATTTCCTTGTAAAGATAATCCAAAAAGTGATATTTCAAGTATATTATGAACAATTTCTTTGACTCTCTTTTTTGACTGGGAATATAAATCAGAGGCACAAAAATTGATGCTCAAAAATTAAACGAGGGTAAAAACTAAGTAAATTATGGTATCAATTCAATTTTACGGTATAAAAATCTAAATTCTGCAGGCAGCAATTTATATTTAACCATACGAAAGGGGTAGAGATTTTTCTGAGCACAATAGAGAAAGAAATACCGGAAAAGGAGCGAATGAAACGTAACCCACAAATAAGGATTCACTTCTACCAAGAAAAAGTAAATATTCTACTACTACAACAAAACTAATAAAACTTTTTTTCCATCCTTACTGAAGCAGCCGATTTAATATTAGATATTCTACTCACTACAGAAATAAGCATGTTGCATTGGTCGATAGGACGATAGGAGTGCCGAGATGGGCTTTAATTAATTTGAAAAAAATGAATATAAGAGGAACTATCGGTATATGAAAAATAGCAGGAAAATTAAAAGAGGCTCGTGTAAGATAGTACGGCCATGTGTAGAGGAGAGGTAACAGGTATGTAGGAAGAAGAGCGATGGGGAGAGGAGTGTCAGGGGCGAGGAAGAGAGAGAGAGGGAGGGAGAGAGTGAAAGGGGGGAGAGAGACAGAGAGACAGAGACAGAGAAATAGAGAGAGCAAAGAAAAGATGGCAAAATAGTGTAAAGCAGGACCTGAAGACAGTAGAAGTAGACCAGAGAAACGAATAGGATTGAGGACTGTGGAGAAGGAAGATTTGCTGTGGTGGCCTCTGAACTAGGGAGCAGCCGAGAAGAAAAGAAAAATAATTCTTCTTCTTGTAAATACCTTAATTTTCAAGGGCATTGGGCATCATGTTATGCCACATACTTTTGTCAATTGCTCTTCTAATTGTTGCTTCTCCCTCGACGCTCCAGCTTCCCTTTAAACTGTACATAAACACCCTTTCTTTTCCTCTTCCTCTCTTCAAGCTGTTGCTTTCATATGGCATCCTCACAAATGCTCAAAAGGCACTCGAGGTTGTGTCGGACGTGTGGAAGGATTTCTTGATAAATTTTCTGGCAATTTTCGTCCAATCCTCTACAACTCAGTGAACAGTTTTAACAGTATTTGTACTGATTTTGTCCCACCAAACAGTAAAAACAAAATGAATAGAAGCAGGTTTTTCTGCTTTAGAAAAGAATATATCCAGCAGCTTCTACACCAAAATCTATTGTACTTTCTGCCCATTCCAATTCAGAATCACTAAATTCCTGCTAAACTTCAAATAGGTGTAAATACGTATCTTTTTATGGTCTGTATGTCGTAGTTATATGTCATACAAAAATGAAGGTCCCTTGAGAAACGTATCACCTACAATAGCAGTTATGTTACCATTAAAAAGTCAAAAGTTTGGTTCATGGAAACATTTTAGAGATCAAGTAAAATCTTAATCAGTTAATATCGACTTATTTTATGTGGTAGCTGAATTTGTACCTAAGTTGGTAATTCCAGGAAAATCCTCTCCTGTACTAAACTTTGAAATGAGAACAAAAATCTGTTCCAGAGCATTTAAAAACTAAAGATTACATTACATATCCGTTTCAAGTGCAAACGATGTTGGAGTAATGTACAGAAGTATAACACAAAATACTCTTTCTTGAAATCAAAACTACTTCACCAAATCTATGCTCGGTCGGTAATGATGCACTGGCAACACAAGTAGTGGATATAATATATATATATATATATATATATATATATATATATATATATTATTTATTACTTACGCTTCTAGGCCCTCTTGCCTTAAGGGGGGCTCATAATTATCTACCCAGCCCACACTATTGCTGCGTCTTTGCGCATGTACACATGATTCCAACGAGTTATTTAAATTCACCAGACAAAATCACTCAGGGGGGAAATGACAGAAGGTCCATTCGTGTGGCTCAGCATGAAGGTGACAAAAGTGTAAATTTATTAATGATAAAAAAATACTCCTTTCTCCCGCTATTTGATGTTCGCTATTAGATAAAATAACTTTTACATTATGCAGATTTCCTCTTTTTAATCTATTTTCTTAATTGGATTGACTGTTTTTTGTTTCAGCTTTGAATCCTGTGTGATCGCAGATGTTTCATGTGGCCTAATCGTGAGAATAAACGACTGCTTGGCTTAATTTCTTAACAACAAGAGCCGACAGTATTATAACAGAATCTGTTTCTTAAAGATAATCCATAACTACCTCTCTACTAAAGGAAATGGAATACCTGCAAGAGAAAATAACACAGAGTAGCTAGACCGGCCTTTTTTGCTCATTAAAAAACTGTTTTAGTGTTTACTCTTCAAAATAACAAAACGAATGCTTTTGATATAAGCATCTTACCTAAAATATCAATCCTTCCCTCAGACTTTGACACACTATCCACAGTGACCTCTACTGCCTTATCATCGGTGACATCCATTGCGTGAAAAAACAAATCTTTGTTTAAATGTTCTATTACTGTCATATTAACAACCTTTTCCATGTCATTAAATTCTGGCATTGTTACATGAATTCGAAATAATGGGTTAGAACTCTTTAGTAACCCAGTTGCATATTTGAAATCTAAGTCTGTTGAGCATTCAATCAACAATAAAATTTTTGTGAATCCATCTGTATGTTTTTTACTACTGTTCTGAGGCCTTCTAAAAGAACCAATTCTCGTCAAAGAGGATCCAGAAGCTCCCATGGTAAGTGTTTGCTACCTTTATCAATTCAACTGCAAGGCTAGTAAGTACACTAAGAANTAACACAAAATACTCTCTCTTGAAATCAAAACAACTTCACCCAATCTATGCTCAGTCGGTAATGATGCACTGTCAACACAAATAGCGGAGATAATATATATATATATATATATATATATATATATATATATATACTCAAGCTACATACAGTACTGTTTCGCCCTTTGTGGGTTCATCAGTGCAGCATATATATATATATATATATATATATATATATTATTTATTACTTACGCTTCTAGGCCCTCTTGCCTTAAGGGGGGCTCATAATTATCTACCCAGCCCACACTATTGCTGCGTCTTTGCGCATGTACACATGATTCCAACGAGTTATTTAAATTCACCGGACAAAATCACTCAGGGGGGAAATGACAGAAGGTCCATTCGTGTGGCTCAGCATGAAGGTGACAAAAGTGTAAATTTATTAATGATAAAAAAATACTCCTTTCTCCCGCTATTTGATGTTCGCTATTAGATAAAATAACTTTTACATTATGCAGATTTCCTCTTTTTAATCTATTTTCTTAATTGGATTGACTGTTTTTTGTTTCAGCTTTGAATCCTGTGTGATCGCAGATGTTTCATGTGGCCTAATCGTGAGAATAAACGACTGCTTGGCTTAATTTCTTAACAACAAGAGCCGACAGTATTATAACAGAATCTGTTTCTTAAAGATAATCCATAACTACCTCTCTACTAAAGGAAATGGAATACCTGCAAGAGAAAATAACACAGAGTAGCTAGACCGGCCTTTTTTGCTCATTAAAAAACTGTTTTAGTGTTTACTCTTCAAAATAACAAAACGAATGCTTTTGATATAAGCATCTTACCTAAAATATCAATCCTTCCCTCAGACTTTGACACACTATCCACAGTGACCTCTACTGCCTTATCATCGGTGACATCCATTGCGTGAAAAAACAAATCTTTGTTTAAATGTTCTATTACTGTCATATTAACAACCTTTTCCATGTCATTAAATTCTGGCATTGTTACATGAATTCGAAATAATGGGTTAGAACTCTTTAGTAACCCAGTTGCATATTTGAAATCTAAGTCTGTTGAGCATTCAATCAACAATAAAATTTTTGTGAATCCATCTGTATGTTTTTTACTACTGTTCTGAGGCCTTCTAAAAGAACCAATTCTCGTCAAAGAGGATCCAGAAGCTCCCATGGTAAGTGTTTGCTACCTTTATCAATTCAACTGCAAGGCTAGTAAGTACACTAAGAAAACAATCAAGCCATATTTATGTACTCCACAAATTCCTTTTCTCCACCGATCTCATCAGCATAATACTATATATCAGAATGAGACAAGGATAAACTTCTGTTGTTTATAATAAGTTGATAGCTTTCTGCTGTTTCAGAAATCACACAAAATTCATGAATATCTCATCCTGGCAAAAGTTTTCGGCCAGAAAACACATCAGCCTCCTTTCCCTATCATTTTCATTGCTGTAATCCTTATCAAATGTTTGCTCGCATATTTCCTTAATTAAAATCCTGCGCCCTTTGTTTGAACTTGGAAGGATTTACATTAAATACTAGACATAATCACAGCCCAGTAGATAATTCATTATAACGACACAGCTGCATCAACGCAGACCCCAACTCTAGATTTCAGTATCGAATTTTAGGTTTTCTTCTCGTTTACCAACAAAGTCTCTGCGACTTCCCCTTATGCGAATCATGAAGGTAACAAGAATATTATCAACAAACAACTTCTTTGGTTAAGCGGATAAGGGTTTAATTTTAAGAGCATTCATAGCATTGACATGATGATAAACAAAACAGTAGAAATTACTGCATTCAATGTGGTTCTGTTTAAAGCTATAGAAACGGTGATTCCTTTATTACTTACTGCGTGTCAACAAAAGATTCTTCAACACAATTGTTAGGGATTGAGGTTAGGTATTATTATTGGTCTCTTAGAAAAAGACGAGCAGTCAAATCAAGATAATTTAGAAAATAGTCTGCAATAGAAATTAAATGTACTTTCACCAAAAGAGAAAATCGTAACTGAATTCACCTGTTTTCACAAGGTCTTAGATTCGCTATAAACGCTGCATAAAATAATCCTGCAGCTCTTTATCTTTTCTCTTAAATTAAATAGGTAGCCAGATAAGTAATTTCAAAGGCCTCCGATGGGCTACTTTTTTCGACTAACTATTGCAACTAAATAAAGGCGTTCAGTCTTACACTTAACCCTGCGGTGTCTTCAGACATTAGAGAAAGTGTTAATGGGGCAAATCGTGAAAGAGGTTTTGATACACAATGTGTGGTTTAAGTTAAACTAACAGAAATTTAATACCTTTCAACAAAAACACGGCAAGTAAAAAGTGTTTTGGAACAATAGTAAGAACTCCAAAACGGTACTTACAGCTTTTTAATGAGTCAGGGTGACTAAATTTGGTTTAGCAAAAGCAGCAATTTTCTTCCTGTAATTCACAGAGGTTAATCCAATTTTTCACTAGAACATTAGGAAAAGAACGTTGACGCACATAAGTACTAAGGAACACAACCAACTTAAGGGGTATTTGAGCCTTGGAAGTTTAGGAATATCATAATTTTTCAGGCTTTGGCTCAAGCGCTTTCTTAAATAACAAAAAATTATACAAGATAAAAGAATTACCTTCCCCCCCCCCCCCCCCCTTTCTGAAAAGAAGGGGGAAATTACC
>RDPX01000013.1:1777667-1789240 GCA_003991215.1 Morbakka virulenta | reverse complement strand
CTTTCTTAAAAAACAAAAAAATATTAAGATAAAAGAATTACCTTCCCCCCCCCCCCCCTCTGTCTTGAATGACGGTGGAAATTATCCTTTGAAGAGAAAGCATGCTAAACAGCCACAAAAGCACATCAAATTTTGTTTTTATTTTGTTTTCTGGAGAGTGCCAGTTGTTTCAGCTTTTCCATCTTGAAATGTGGAGCTTTCCCCAAGGTGACTGACGAAAAAAATGGATGGGGTAGTGGTGGTGGTGGGGGGGAATAAAAATGGCAATCGGCAAAATTCTGGTCACCCATGCGTAAAAATATATTTATCAGGGGGTAAAAAGAGTAACGTTAAACCAACATAACAAAGGGTCCAAGAAGTATGATCTATTTTCCATTGGCTAGATAAAGTGATTTGAAGTTTGCATCAAAGTTTGATAGATTTTTTCTGGTTTGACAAAATAAGCTGCGATTAGCAAATACGTGCCAAGTAAATTGGTAAAGTAAAATCCATTAAAAAATCAGCCTTCTGACTTATTTTGTTGAAGAGATGACTTGGAGGCAGTTTTTATTCCTCCTCCTCCTTTAAGTGTCTGTAAAAATGCCCATTTCCTGGAATACATGACTTCAACTTTCTCCAAGTCCTTTGGCTGAATATAATATGATGTTTCATCAAGAAAAAATCCTTTATACCTCCTTAAAACTCATTTTAATGAACCACTTCCTAGTAAAGCAATCATTTATCTATAATATTTCAAATTATGACCTATAACAGCAAAAATCATTCTTTATGATTCTCTTTGATTTATTGTCTTCAAGGATTATTACATTTTCGTTGTCTATTTAATTCTATTTTACCGATATCATAATCTTAAGAAAATTCCTTTGGAAAATTTATTATTGCAACTCTTAACAAGGAAGAAGCAGGAAGGAAAAGAAGAAGAAGAAGAAGAAAAAGAAAAAGATGATGATGATAATAATAATGCTGCTGCTGCTGATGATGATGATGATGACGACGAGGAGGAAAATTTGTTTGGATCTAGTTCATTCGCCTAGGGATTGTTACTTGCATATATGAGCCAGTTGAGCCAAGACAAATTGGGGCAATGGACATGAGGGAAGCCACTTCCTGGCTGTTGGATCCACACGTTTTAGGGGTGCTGCCCGTCTTCGATCAAATGATTATTCCTTTTAGGATTCAATGCAAAGGGCATGGCTTCTGATCGATACTAAGTCACTGGACAGGGAGAAAATGACTCCATTTTTCTAGCAATCTTCCCTAGATTTTTTTTGAATTAATCTTTTTTTCATTTTGTTGCATGCCACTCTTTCAGCTGATCACTTGCTTTGGCTTTAGGCTTTGGCTTGTCGTGTTCTTCAGCCCACTTTTACATATTATTTAATAAAATTGACCACAACATGATGGCGCATTGCAGTATTGGGGTTATTTGTCAACGATCTTTAAACTATAGGAGCTTTTAACCATGCACAGTTTAAGTTAACTCTATGAGTTTATCCTTCCTGCATCTTGAAGAATTATACAAGCTCGGAATGCAATTTTCGATATTTTCTCGCTGATTATATTATATATAGGTGACTGCAGACTTTCGATGGAGCTAATCTTTCGATTTTCATTTTTCCCATTCGATAACAAGACGCCTACTGATATTGCATTGAACTGCAACGTCTTCAGCACCTTCGCGGGGGATATGCTCTTGAATTACTTTTTATTTGCGCAATTGGCATACCTCAGAAAAGCAATTTCTTTTTTATTTAAGTACATTGCACCTTTTTGGTCCGTACTGTTTCCGTGCCTTAATTTTTCCTATTTAAACACTTTACATTTTCCCTATTCATTACTCTCTTCTTCCATATCTTATAAGACGTGTTTATTTTATCTCTCTTCCTCTCACACTTCTTTTTCAAATTCAACTTTCACTACCTTAACCGTGCATATCTAGTATTTCTATTCTTATCCTTGATTATTTCTCCCTTTTTCCACGCATACTTTTTAACCAGTAACTGTTCTGTCCGTCGAAATTCTCTTTCCTTTTTTATTTTCTCTTCTTCATAACTTTACCATGTTTATTGCTAACGTGTGTTGTGATGTGATGTTCGGCTTTACTTTTTAAAACATTTTTTGTCGTCTTGTTGTTTATGACCATATTGGTAAAATCAATCCTGTTCCGTCACTTCTTACAACAAGAATTAAAAGTTCCACAATAAAATAATTCTTTTTCTAATTTCCCTTTGCTGACATTTTCCCCCCTTTACTTTTTTTTGAAATTTGACAAAATATGATCCTTAAAATACCACAGTATTAAGTATATGGAATAAATGATGCTATTGAAAAGACTTCTGATCAAAACAATCCTAATACCTTTGCACACAGACAACCCCGTGCCATGCTTTGATAATAATGATTTTAGAACAAAGCAATGTAATTTAAAAGATAAGATTTATCTGTTAGTAAAACAAATCGTGTCTATTAGGACTAAAATTTGATCATGACTTGTGCCGAAAATGATGGTGTTTTACATTTTTAATATATATATATATATCATATATATCCGTATATATACTATACATATACATATATGACCACGTTTCCACAGATCACTATGGACTTTCAGAACAGACATTGGACAACAAAAGACAAACAAAATCAGGCCAGTGTTGCTACCCTTTTTAGTAAAGAAGTAAAAAGCTGCTTCCATGAACTTAACAAGAAAATACATCCTTTTGGAACAACTTTGTACTTGCTCTTGGTGCATTCAATACAAAATTGAAATTTCGATACAATACCTGTCTCCCCTTTCCTAAGTGTCTTTGGTTCGTGGAGCTATTTTCTTCCTGCAAAAGCTGGGCACGGGAGCTCGATGAATGTAAGGGAAAACGACCACTTCGTTATTTCAATCACTTACATTGCCTTAAACTTACTACTCATGTTATGATCAGCATAATTTTCAATTTATTCAAGAGAATTTTCGGGAAACAAGAGATGACAGCTAGAACAGCTCGCTCCTAGTGACGAAAGCAGGTATTTCTTCTGCTCTGTTCCCTGTTTTGTCAACTATCATTGCATTTCGTTGAAGAGAATTCTAGAAAAGTTTTAGGAACATAATTATCTGGCATCTGTAGTATATGTGATCATATAATTTTCCCTTGGCCTAAACGGAGACTTAGACAGCTAAATGAGAAATTAGACGACCTATTCTTTATTTCGACCCTTGATGAAGTAAAATTGTCCATAGTCAAAGCAAAAGAATCTTTCATTATGTTATCCAACCAATGCGGAATGTTCCTGGCGCCGTATAGTAGTGGAGACATGGTTATAGCCACAACAAAATTTTACTAGCCAATGCTGTATCATTCGATAGTGAAGAGAAAAGTGAGGACATGATCTATCGACCAATGGTTACTAACGGAACGTTGATGGGTATGAATGAAATAAGAGAAGACTTGACTACACTCCACGTTAAGAAGAAAAGTGATTGGGGTCTTCCCACGTATGGACCATGTGAGAGGAGTTAGGCAGTAATTAAAAGCCATATGTTTGTTCGTAATGGAAAAACTCCATTTATCGAATATCGAGGTGGCTTTGTTACGAAAACAAAGGATTTGTATATCCTTCAAGAAAAATGTCGGCAAGAAAAGTGTTCTTTGTTACTTGTCCTGTCACATCAGACACCACAACTCTTTTCCGGTTTAGATCAGTAAAGTAGATCTGCTTCCAGTGTCCGAGTTAGAGATCTATATATCGTTCGTCGAGTGGACAAGCCAAAGCTTATGTTTGGCTGAGTAATTTAGTTTTTTCTGCCTCAAAAGATTGAAGAAAGAACAAGAATACTCGAGCATCTATGTTGACATGACAATCGACAGTTGCAAAACCATTAGAGTATATACCAACTATTTCGCACTTGATTCTGTTGGAATGCTATAAATGCCTAAGATTTCGAACAGTGTCTCGTGGTTAACAGAGTCAAAAGCCTTGTTGAAGTCAACAAATATAAGAGCTGCAGTTTTATCGCAAAAAGTGGTTTCTTCAATTATTCTACGTAGTGTGAGAATTTGTCCAAGAGTAGAACGACCTGAGCGGAAACCATTTTGATTTTTGCGTAGAAAAGGCTCTATTTTTGGACAAAGACGATTCAGGAGTTATTTGTTATATATTTTTGCAGCCATGGGAAGTAATGAAATACCACGATAATTGGTTGATAATGCCAAATCACCCTTTTTGGGAATGGGTATGATTTGTGAATGTAACCAAATGCTCGGCGAAACATGATTGGCAAATGAAAAATTACATAAATCGAGAAGCAATTGGTGAAAAATAGGGTCACAAGATGGACGAGATCTTGTCCGGACCAAGAGCTTTGTTCTTTGTACTCTTCAGAACTAAAATTAGTTCTGCGATGGTATACTCGCCTGTTGGAATGTTCAAAGAATTACAGATTTGAACTTTTGCGAGGGATTTAATTTCAGGTAGAGTTGAGGGATGTCCAAGAAGATTTTTAAAATGAGAAAGCCAGTTGTCCAGTCGTTTTTCCCGGCTAGCACCTTTGGTTGTTGTTGTTGGTTTTGATACTCTCCCAGAAAGTTGGTTTATAGTTTTCCAGGCTGCAGAGTGTTGTTGATTGATATAAAGATTGGAGATATCATCTATTTTTCCATTTATGAATGTTACTTCCGCCTCCAGATAAGCATTATCGAGGGTTTTTTTGGCAGCTTTTAACTAGTCTTTATTTGTTCGAGATGGATGGGAATGGTAAATAGATAAGATTTTCTTCAGATTTTCTCTGGCCTCTGTTACACTAGTAACTACACATATCGTATTTTTACGTGATTTTGGCTTTTTGGGAAGTATGGATAGAGCAACTTCCTCGTTAGCTTTAATCAAATTTTCATAGATCGAGTCGATGTTATCAGAATCAATATGCGAGTTATCAGAATCAAGATGAGAAAGCTCTCGGAATCGATTGAACACGCTCACCGCATACTGAGAAGATATATATTTATCACGGGAGACTTTTTTCCAATCTATGGCTTTCATAGGATCGGCAGGTGGCTTCTTTGAAACTCTCAAGCTCAGTTTCACCTCAGCAGAGACTATACAGTGATCGGATCCGACAGAGCAGAAAGGTGAATATGCTCGACAATCTTTTATGTTGTTCTGCCATTTCCTACTGACCAAAATGTAATCTGGTTGGTCTCTGTTGTCATCAGGATATTCAAATGTCCACAGCTGGTGTTTGGATTTCATAAACTTGATGTTTTCTGGAGAAAGATTGGATTCCTTCATGAGGTCAACAAGGTGTTTACCATTACGATTGGTGTTGGTATAAAAGGTGAACTTAGCATCGTTAGATCCAAGCTTGGCATTGAAGTCACAGGGAATTAAAAGAAATTTGTAAGCTGGAACATTTTCAAGAGAAGATCGTAGAGTGTCATAAAACTGATCGATATCTGCGTCGCTACTATGGTTGTGTGGACTAAAGCATGACATTATAGTTGTTTTGGGATTCCCCTCAAAATTGGCAATGATGAGTCTTGGTGATAATATTTCTATATTTGATAAATTTTCCATGGCTTTTGCTGAAAGTAGGAGACCTACACCACCTACGGAAGAGTTGAACGAATTTTTCAAACAAGAGGCAGTAGCAAGATAATAGTCTTCGATTTTGTGGTACACAGCATCAGTGTCAGGATGAAAAATGCGATGCTCTTGAATACCAATGATATAAATTTTCTGATCCTTAGCACTTTTGATAAGTTCGTTCAGACGAGATAGTAGATTTAGTGTTCTAGTGTTGAATGTGCTGATGAAAATATGGTTTCTACATGAAACAAGTTTTGATCTCATTCCTTCATCATCAGGTACAGCCCGCTCCGAAGGGTTTAGAGTTGTATCGTCATTGATTCCAAAGGATGAAACAGATTTAGGAGGTTGACCCAGAATAACAAGGGCTGGACCAATATCTACAGGTGAACCAAAATAATTGGTTCCTGAGTATTTGGAACTCTGGTGCAGTTAGTAATGTAATTCATAATCTTGTCAGTAGCTGAATACTTGTTGCTCCGTTGGGCTATCAAGAGTGTTTTTATTGTGACACCATCACTAGATGGGTTGCCTACCACGGCTTAGAGAGGCCCATAGTATTTTCACAACCTCGCAGCGAAGGAGGGTTGCCAGCCAAGGCTGAAGTGTGACCTCCTACCAATGAGGTAAACTAACCCCCGCCAGAGGCCAATGCGGTATTTTAAAGTCTCGGAGAGAGCTGACAGGTACTACACGTTGCTTAAGGGTGACTTGGAGGTATTTTTGGCAAAGGGTAACCTCATTCGCCCACGTCGAAAAGCAGTTCCCAGGACATTTTTATATAACTAGAGTGATGAAAATAATTTGAATTGGTATGTAATTGAAAACATGTGTATGAACTTTCTGGTGTAAAACAAATTAACAAGAATGTTCAACGCAAAACTTTGTTTTTCAGACAACACGTCATGTGGTTATTTGATGATTCAAAAAAATAGGCTGGTATCGCCTGCAGACTGTAAATTGACTCGTGCCTGAATTGATCTCAGAGGGTCTGTTGTAATTACTCGTGATTCTGAGCATATTTTACGGTATGAAGAAGCCTGATTGCTGGTTTTAAATTGAAATTAATAAAAAGAATTCCAAATATCAAACGGGTCAGAACAAAATATTAAGGACCAAACACAACTTAAGTTGTGGTGGTCTTTGCCGTTGCACTGTAGTCCTGCACCATGAAGTGACAAGCTATCTTCCACGTGTCTCTATTTTATGCTTCTGCTAATGTCCAGCTTAACGAAATGCTTGTCAGTTTTATTCTGCTCCTTTTCAAGCTGGACTGAATCTTTCAAGCTTCCTATAACTTTTAATAAAGCTGATCATCAGGTGCTTCTTCTGTATTCATAGGCAAGACCTGGTAATTTGACCAAAATTCTTGACCTGCGGTCACGGGGTGCCTCTTGTAATGTATGATCATTTAATACATATCGACTTATTTTCTTGTCTGTCCTGGGTATCTTAATAATTCGGAACCAGCACCAATATTGGGTTCCCGAATGTGTTACGTCCATAACTTGTATGTTTACCTACACAGTAAAATAAAAAATTATAGACATTATCGTTGCTATTATTATTGCTACTTTTACTGTTGTTGGTGTTGTAAATATCGTATCTGAGACCCCCTTGTATTTTTGGATAAGTAATCAGTTCATTTTGGTATCGTTTCCTTGGTAAAAATTGCTTTTATTATAAACCAACATGCTTACAAATTTTGTCAAAACAACATAGAATTTATATGATCCAAGTTCAAAAACAAAAAACAAAAGAAGAGATATGGCAAACTGTGGGCCTTTCGACTCATCTTTTTATAGCGAAATGAACTCAAATATAGGAATTCCAAGAATGAACAATGATATCACCTTGAAATGGCGCCACACCAGCTTATTCAAATCATTACTATTGTTTTGAAGGCTTTCCTATTTTATTGTTTGTTTTTTAATTGTTATTTATGTGTTCTTTAAGATTTAATACCTGTGTTCAGTCATGTTTACTTAAAATTCAAAGCGATAAGAAAGATTTGTTAGCTCAAGTAATGCTTAATCTGACCTGACATAACTCTCATAAAAACGAGAAAAACTGTTATCCAATCAGGTGAAAACAGTTCAGGGGATCCTTTGGAGCCTATTAGATATTATGGTATCGTTGTGCCAAAAATATTGCCACTTTTTTTCCTCTTATATCTTGGCCAGAGGAAAATAATAATCTGCAAAAGTTGAAATTAATCTATTTGGCCCCTCTCAATAACCAGCATTCTCACCAGTTAAGGCATGGTTTCAAAAACAAAAGCAAAAAACTACAGAGAACCTTCGTTTTTAGAGAGCTTGGTTTTCAATCAATTCCTTGGTTATATCGAACAAAATCTCTCGATTCTTTCATCTTTGCCAAGGGAGACTCATTGACTTCGACGAAGGCGGTGATCTTGTACATATCCGGAATCTGAAGTTAAAGGCAGGCAGACAAACATATTTGAGGTATGATATTTTATGGACAGGATAAATATGCTTTTTAGATTTGGAGGCTAAAAATAAATGTATGGGGTCGCTGTTCTAGAAAACACTACTGTAAATAAAAAGTAACAAAAGCCCATTATTTGGAGCTTTTAAAAACTGGTCAACGTATTTGGATGTCTAAGAAAATAGTCGAACATGATCATTCCATTGTAAAAGTCCATAAAATACCCCGTAGTGTTTTTGACTTTGAAAACTCTCATACAAAAAATCTATTTCACAAATATCGCTTTTAATGAATTCCTTATTATATCGAACAAAAATATTTCAGTTTCTAAGTTTATTACAACTTCCGAATCACTGAAATATGCTACATTACCCATACATGCACCAGTTCGTAATGCGAATTCGAGAAGTTTTCATAAAATGCTTTGCAGTTTCAGATATTGTTTTAAAAAACGTCAAAAGTAATGTGAAAAAGACTTTTGCTTACTGAAAAGTATAAACCTATCAACGAGTATAAATTGGGAACAAAATCATTAAAAGTGAAAAATATGGTATTCCAAGAAGTGCAATATTGACATGGCTGTTACCTGAAAATAAAGAAAAATCAGTGCTTTCTATTCTAGTGAATTTACACGAAAAGGGAAAGGTAGGATCCTAAGAAACAAGCTTTTGGAAAATGCACTATTTGACCGATTTAAAAGAATAAGAAGGAACTATGTACCAATTGGAGGAATAATTCTCAAATAAAAAGCAATTAGCTATACGAGAACTATAAAGTGACCAATTTCATGCCTTAGTAGGACAGGTTGAAGGGGGAAAAAGGAGATTTAATTTTGGGGGGAAGCTAAAATCTGGAAAAGCACTAACACCTAAACTGAACTACACCTTTGTCACAATTTCACCTTAAAGACATCTATAAAACTGATAAATTTGGGCTTTTTCTCAAGCACTATTTACAAAAACAATGGAGATTAAGGCTAAGAAATGTTTTGGAGGTTAGAGGTAAAATTATCTTATTTTACCTTATTTTCTTCTACCTTTTTTCAAGTTCCATTCAGAGAACTTCAATATTTTGTTTATAGCCAGATATTTGCTGTTTGCATGGTATATGCATTCCTCCTCTTTTCTCAAGATTAACAGGCTCTCTTTTGCTAATTACACCATATAAACAGCAATCGTTTTCCCAAAAATATGAAATAAATTTTGCAAAGCAAAGTTTCATACACCTGTCATTTCAGAAGTGCAAGATTTCTCCTCTAGGGACGCAGATGCAGGAAAATGATTATTTTTGAGGGACTCTGCGAATTAGGTAGTTTTTCATCTAAAGCAAACGTATTAGAATGTAGTTTATTCTGGCTGAAAAATTCCAGGTATACAAAGCTTCATCAAGGTCATTGTGCAAAAACGTCTTCGTATTCGTTCGTTTTTTGGTTCGTCTGTCTTTATGGTGCCAGGACCGACATCCTTCATATCATTGTATTTCTCGTTTAACCGTTTTCAGTTTCTTTTACTNAAAATATGAAATAAATTTTGCAAAGTCTCTGCTTTCTCCTTTCTTTAAATGACACCCTGCCAAGTTTTTCTTCTTCGTCACAGCCACAACAAACTTATCAACAGGGTTTCTTGGCTCTTTTTGGTCCTTCAGCATCTCTCCAATTTTTGGCTCATGGATGTCTTTGTAATCATGGTAAGCTCTGACATAATTGTTTAATCGATAGTCATAAGACATTCTTGTTGGAATTGTCTTGTAAGGAAATGGTTGAATATATAGCATGCTCAGTCATTTTAGTGCAAAATATTATCACTGTTTACAGTTCCTTGTTTTGCACTCATGAGTATTTTCTAATATGGAACATGTTCAAAGTTGGACCTTCATTGAATTTCGTATGTCTAAACGTGACTGTCCTAAAATAGAGCTTTTCCCGAAAGAACTTTTTGTAGCTTTCTTGGTTGTTTACTTTTGTTTTCCTTATATTCAGGAACATTCAGAGAATTGACACTTCCTGGCCTTGTTGTTTCGAATGCAAAGGTGAAAAACTTCATATGTTCGTCATTGGCACGAGTGTCAATCTCCAGTGCTTTATACACATCAAATCACTACAGTGCAATTAAAAATCCAAGCAAAAAGCTGGGTAAGGAGTAACACTTTTACAAGTTTGGTTAAATCTTATGATACAACAATGATTGCTCAAGGAAGGAAGATTGTAATGACAGTGGGCAAAAGTTCATCTCATCCTTACGCCGAAAGACGCGAGGCAGTACAATTAATACTATCCCCCCTCCAAATACTACATCAAAGTTGCAGCCGATAAACTGGGGAGTAACTTGAGCTTTAAAGACAAAGTACAGCTTTGCAATTGTCACGGTATACATTACGTATATGAAAGCTAAAGGGTGAATACCAAAGAGCAGCATTTTAGATGCGATGAAATTTCTTGTGCTGCCATGAAACAGCTCTTTTTGATGTGCATGAATTTCCTGTAAAACCCAAGCAGATGAAGTAGACCACAATGATGGCACAATCACTCTAATCAGACCTGGAAAAGTTGAAGTTACTTGCTTCGACATTAGTTCCTGATGGGACAACCACAGAGGATTTTACTGAAGCTGACCAAACTCATTCTGTGGCAGAGTTTATAACAATGAACAATAAAAAAATATTGAATCAATATCAGAAATCGTGCAGCATGACATCGCCTCGGAACGAAGACGACAAAGAGAGGAGTGACCTAGGCGATTAATTTTTCTTCATTTAAAAAAATTTAATTTTTAATAACAGGGGGATATACCTTTGTTGACTCGAACAAAATTTCTCGGTCCCTTCAGAGTTCGTTAAAACGAGAGTCCACTTAATTTAACGAAAATTTATGTGGTGGACCTCATTTGCCTTGAAAAGGTGAAAAATTTAATATGTCATCTTATTGAAGGAAAAGTCTTTTCTTTTCCCTTTACAAAACAAACTTAGCTTTCTGATCCAATGGACAAAAAAGAAAACAAATTTGCTATTCTACTGCTTTTGGAATCTTACAACGACGTAAGGAATAGTAACTAACGAACGGAAAATATCAGTCAGATGCAAAATAATAAACACTATTACAGGCCAGAGGGCCATTTTTATTTTTATATCGAGTGGTCCTAGGCAGGGAAGTATTAAAATTGTCCTGTAAGGCTAGTGGCATTTTCTGAGATACAGTTTAAACTGCAAAAGACAAATTCATACATATATACATACATACATATATATATATATATATATATATATATATATATATATATATATATATAAGATATGATAAGTTGGAAAGAATAAAAAAACTACACAGTCCATTTCGACAAGCCTGTTTCGTGATTTTATTCACTCTTCAGGAAATGTAAAACTAAAAATAAACCAGGTGCGCTATATATCTTATTTACAAATATTTTCGATTCGCTTAACTATTTATTAACAAAAGTTTTTTCCTATGTCGGCAAAAATATAAAAGTTCGTTTCTTTTGTTCAGAGTAGCTAAGTGTGGGCGGTAAATAATGTGGTATTTTTCTTTTATGCAA
>RDPX01000013.1:1737540-1772367 GCA_003991215.1 Morbakka virulenta | reverse complement strand
AATTTGATGACAAGGTAAAAGCATAAAAAGTCACTTCCATTTTCTCAGAGTGCAAGGAAATGTGCATAAGTTAGGTAAACGTCAATCAAATGCTGCAGAATGAATTGTAGAATGTAGAACTGAAACGAATACCAACGCAAGAAAGGGGAATGTGCTCCAGTTAAAAAGAAAAGCCTCTTTTGATGCATGCAGTAACGGAGAGGAGAAACAAAAAGTAAAAAATAGAAACGATCCTAAGGATTATTAAAACAGCATGCTGCAGTTATAAAGAAAGCAGTCATGTAGGGGTAGAGCTCAAAGGAATTACATGAAAAGAATTGCTTAAAGTATGCTCTGGCTAAGATGCAGCAAACTGATTGAAATAAATTACAAAAAAAATCAACATTGAAGGTCCAATTCTATTAAAATACAATGCAAATGGCAAGCGTCTTCTTCAGATGTAGCAGGTTGTAAATTTCAATGATCATGTTGTGATTTTAGAAATATAATTCTTCTTTGATAGTGACCAATACAGCTATGCATCCATACACCTACACAAGTCCACACCTACCCATCTATCCTCCCATACACCTCCTGCTCCTCCTCAAGTAACATGTCCTCTGAGAACATTGGCGATCATGCTTCTCCAGAAATCTCTATTCTTCGCCTTTCTCAATATTTTCACCTCGCTTTGTCTCGTCCATGATGCGATATTTGACATGTATGTTATCCCATACACCTACCAAATGATGTACCTATTCATCTGTTCAGCAAACGCAAAACTGACTAAAAAACTGAAACATCCTTTGTCCCAGAATATAGAAAACTAAGGAATGTCATAATGTGTGTATATATATATATATATATATATATACACACAAAAAAAACTATTGCCTTATACACAAATATTTTCTTTGTGAAATAGCAAACAAAACCTGTATGAGAAAAATAAATTTACATTATGACACCTAAAATAAAAAATGTGTATAAATTTATATTATAATGTCATAACATATATTTTTATCTCATATTGGTTTTGTTAGCTCTTTCACATAGATAATATTTGTGTATAACGGAATAGTTTTATCCTGTTTTCTCGAGTAAGGTTAATTTCAACTCTGAATTGAAGTTACTGGACAAAAACCAATATAATATTTTACAGAATAGGTGAAAAGTTTCAGTGCCTAATTCTGAATTTCAAATACTATGTCACTAAATATTAAAAATCATTGTTGACAAAGGCTTACTGTAAACTGTAGAGCATAGGTTTGGAAATTGTTAACCAGACGTTCCTCTAATAAAAAATATAAAAACACCTTGCCAAGAAAAGATGGCATATTTTTGAAATAAAAATTTGACTGTCAAAAGGTTACAAAGGGAACCTCGTGTTACAAGAAATAAAAAAACCATTATGTCAAAAGAGAAGCTGATGAAACATAAACAGAAAACTGATGTCCTTGATATGATATTCACTATTTCTCGCATAGTTTTCCTTAAAAATAGAACAATATTTAACAGTTTGCAATTTTTACTATTCTTTTACTACATTGGGTCATTTGTTGGATTACACCTACTTGGTCTCTGTAGTTTATAAATATCGTCTATGCTTTTGAGAAATCTTATCGTTCTATGACCATAAATAGCTCTGCAAGGGGGATAGAGATATAGATCTACACTTCTTTTAAAATCTGTCAGGGCATGAGTTTACCTCTCAGATTATTTGTTGATAAAGTAGTGCTGCATGTTGAGCGAGATTAGATTAGCTCCTCCTGAGTTAAATCTATAGATAGAATAGTTTCTAACTTTTAAATGTTGTAAAGTTGATTGACCTGAATACACTTTGCTGCCAGGACTTAAAGATAGAGATCAGAGTTATCAAAAAGTAGTTATGAGGTACCTATTTTGATCTAAAACCTGTCATATTTATAAATCATCAGGCCTATCTGAAGCACGTTTAACGAAACCTAATGAAATCATGAAACCAACGAAAGAAACTGCATAAAGCATTAATAAATAAAACTAAAAGAAAGTTGAGACTTTTAAGGTTGAAAGAAGACAGTGAAACGTTTAGGAACTGCTTACCGAAGTCAAGTTGGAGATTATAAACAATAGCTTCACACTGTCGAGACTTGTCAAAAAAAGCAAAGCAACTTGGCATTTTATGTGATCTTATATGTCAGACTGTTATCTGTTTCAAAGGTAGTGTTGAAGAATGGCGCTAAAATTTGCTGATGATTAGAAAAACCAATTGGATGATATGCAGTTAGGAAAAGCAAAAGGTTCTGAATCCAATGAATGCATGGAACAATTACATTCTGATTCGAACATAAAAGCAAAAAGCTCTTTCGAATTAAGACTGGCACCTAAGTTGTACTTGCGAAAGCATGTTCTTCGTAGAGAACATGATTACTCGCCAATAAAAGGAAATACTAAGCAGCTTGTCAATTAACCAGTTTCGTAGAAGGGCACTTTATACACAAGATGCAGAAGAGTTCAAGTTCAACTTGTGGAGTGACCGAGGGAGATCAATATTCAGAGCAATTCAAAAGAACCATTATTTCGTGGCTTAGAATAATTGTAACTTAAAGTTGCGACTATTATGTGGCTTGCCAAGTTTTCTACTACTTGTCCAATCCTGACCATGCCATAGCTTTAGGGGCGATTTTATCTGATCGTTAACCGAATGCGAGATTTCCAATGGTAGATATACGTCCCAGATTCAACATTCTCTGAAGCGAGTATAAAACTAAAGTTGTATTCGTGTATTCGTATTGATGAATATTAACTTTGCCTTTGAGCTGCTCATGGAAATCCCATCTTTGAAAGTTACAGACTACAACGTTGTAAAGAGAGTATTCACAGTTTTATGTGAAACCAGTGTAATGTTGTCAAAAATGTGGCTCGTCATTGTGTTACTTGAAGGCCATTTTTGTTAGCTATTAAGAAAGCAATATACAGAATCATTAAAGCTCTTAAGGATTTGTTAAGAAAATCTGTGACATTTTTGGTTATGGTGAAGCTAATAAGGCCCATGACCAAAATTTTCTTTGGGTGCAATTAACACTCCTGAAAGTGAATAACTTTGCTTGGAATTCAAGAAAATTTGTATTTTATTGGTGAAAACTTCAATTTCTTACCGTTAACTTCAAAACTGATACTTATTCACTATTTCAACGTCAACCCTAACTAATCAGCTTTGAAACTTCCTTGACATATCCAAGCCAATATGAATGTTTATATCAAATCTGCCCAAAATTTTACAATTCATGCTTAACCTTCCAATTACAAAAAGTCGGTTGCTCTGGACTCATAGTCAAGATAATTAATTCTCTTGCATTAATGCTTTGCTGTTTTTCTCCTTCTCTTTTGTACTAAAAACAATATTAACAAGTCTAAAATCCTCATAACTGGTAGCAATAACATGAATGGTGTTACTGTAGATTTTGTCAAATACACGATGACCTCTGCTGTACAGTACATTTTGGGACATTTTATTTACAACCTGCAAAAAAGAGTTACTTGTCAAGTTAACTTAAAGTCCTGTCCATCAAATTGGGTGTTCAGATAAAGATAATGTATTTTCAGGAGCTTCCAGTTTTTTATACAGACACAGAGCATGAGTCACTTATCCCTATTTTCACTTAGAAGCTATTGGATGATGAACTTCCTTTAGTACTTACCATTCAGTCAATTCTGGCTCGATATCAGTTGTCCCAATATTAACACCTCTGGTACAAATCTTCCTGATACCGCTACATTAACACATTAACCATTTTTATACGAAAAGTTATACGGAGAAGAATGCATAAAAGACACTTTGAAATTGGAAAATGGATGAATCTTGCTAAATATTGCATTTGTTCGACCTTTAAGAAGAAAGAGAAACCACGAAATATTTACCGATATTAAGAATGTAGGTCTTTCCAGCCACGTGAAACCAAAAGTGACTCGGCAAAAAGTGAGCTCCGACTTGTCTTAGTACTCCAGTTTTCAAAATTGAAAATCAAAATTAAGTTTAATTTTAGGCTTGATAAAAATATAGCTATTTAGTAATATACAATAGAGTACATTTGCTTAGTATCATTGAAAGACTTGTTGCTTACTTTTCCTATAAGGTTCACCATAAAAATAGTTTATGTAAATAATGTCCCTTAAGGATACGGTACGCTGAGCCCATTCCTTCTTCTTCAAAGCATATTTCGTCTGGTAGTCCTATAAATTGTAATTCCATTGTGATGGAAAGGAAAGTTATCGTTTGTGGTAGTTGCAGTAATAATTTTGTAATATATTGTATGGGTGGTCCTGATTCGGGTATTGTCAATGAAAAACATAGCATTGGTCAACATTACAAGATTATTGTTATTAGTGAAGAAGCAGTAGTAGAAGGCATGATCAACGAATATATAAAAACTGAGATAGAGATTATTTCTTTTTAAGATGATGATGAACACCCCGAAAAACAGTACATACCACGTGATTCGAATATCTAGGAGTAGTTTAAAAAGACCCGAGAAAGCTATGATATTAAGCTGAAACAGGCTATTGAAGTTTTCACTTTTCTCTCAAAGTTCTCAGTTTTTTAATTGTGATATACATTTTAGTGAGAAAAGAGATATATATTTAGAGAATATCTATAGTAAAAACTTAAGTTTACTTTTCTATTAAATCATACAGTTATGTCTACCAGAATGACCTTACTTCAGCTACACAAATTGAGTCGAGGAGAATAATTGTATTGCATGTGATATTGTTTAGAGGTCCGTGGAGGATGGTGCGACATGATGTCTATTTGGCCCTTGTATAAAATCAATTTAGACTGCCATCTTAAAGCTCTTGTTGTATGTTCCTGGATCACATAAATAATACAGTGGCTGTTTCCTACAATGTTTAATCTGATACTCTATATGGCATACAAATAATAGTTATGAGCCAGGAACTGAAATCGTTAATAGGATTTGTATGCAATTCATTCTGCTTTCAAAAAAATGAATGGTTAAAGCCGATATGGAGCAATAATTTTTTATTGAATAAGAGGAGTTAGAAAGGGAATTTGAAACTTGCAGACAGATTTGAAAAAAGGCACTGCCAGTTTGTTGTAGGTGAGTTTTTAAAAACAGCCACAATGAAAGTAAAGATAAGTATAAACATTTCAATCCTGTTGAAGGATTGCTGTCAGAATATTTGAACAAAATGAATTAAATTAACAGATTTTAAAAATTAGCTGGCGAAGGATAGAAACTCACTACACTCATCAATTTTTCTTGCAGGACTTTCTTTAATTATTTTTAATCTTTACCCTCCACTTTAAAACCTTACTAATTTTCTGGCTTTATTTTTACCTCCCATCCAAAAACTCTGTTTCTCAAAGAAAAATGCGTCTGTAATGGCAAAATAATTCATACTCATCGTAAATTATAGCAAGACATACATTTTTGGTTTCCCAAGGCAATGTATCTGACTGGTGAAGCAGATAAAAAAAGGTGTTCCATTGCCCAGACATGTCATGGCATGCTACTCATGATTGCCATTATCCGTCTGGTCTTGAAACTTAAAACATTGTTGATAACATTTGTAAAAATGAGATTTAAAGTTTCCCTTGTTTTCAAGCTTGTTTTGCTATACAGCAATTTCTTTTTGTCCATATTTTGCTAGAAAAAATTCACCCAGACTTGAGCGTCCTGACAATTAGATAGAGAAAGACCTTTAATAAATTATATTAAATTTCATGATATGGCAACCGAACCATGGCAAAAGAAAATGAGGGAGACCTACAATGACATACATCGAGCAGCTCAAACGTGACACAAACAAGGACCTAGAAGACATCAAGAACTGCATTTTTCAATGAATGACGAAAAAGAATGATGCCATCAATTTCACAGTCAAAAAAATCACATGTTGGCCGAGTGCCAACTTTGACCAAAAGTCCAGTGACAAAACGGCCACAAACTTGGACTGGGTCATGACATACGCTTGAAAATTGCAGTAAAACTGTAAAAATATGCCTCGATAAAAGTCAAAAAGCTTTGAGTTCACAGTTGGTTCCATTTGGAAAATATTCGGGAGAAAACCGAGACGGTAGCGCCAANCTGCATTTTTCAATGAATGACGAAAAAGAATGATGCCATCAATTTCACAGTCAAAAAAATCACATGTTGGCCGAGTGCCAACTTTGACCAAAAGTCCAGTGACAAAACGGCCACAAACTTGGACTGGGTCATGACATACGCTTGAAAATTGCAGTAAAACTGTAAAAATATGCCTCGATAAAAGTCAAAAAGCTTTGAGTTCACAGTTGGTTCCATTTGGAAAATATTCGGGAGAAAACCGAGACGGTAGCGCCAACCACCATACAAAATAGGGTTGAGTAAAAAAAAGGAATCCTATTCCGGAAAAACTAGACGTGGTGGGAACAAATGGATATCATTTTTGGATTCAGCACAAAAAATTGGTCCAGACACACTTTTATTTTTAAAGAAAACATTAGAGTCCCAAAAAATTGTTGCCCTGTGTTATCAATTTTAATGGTGTATTAGCTGACGACATGATATCATTTTTCAAGTTCGTTGACTTGGGTATTCTTACTTGTGTGAATTGCTGTTTCGAAGAGTGTTCTCTACAAGAGAAGCCTAACTTTGTTTTGAAAATAAAAAAATTTAAAGAAAGAGAAATACCAAGCCAAATTAGAATTGAAGAAAAGAAAAACTGATAAGAACTTTAACGGAAATCGCTGTAATTATTTAAGGTACTTCAAAGCAGATTTACTTTCAACCTTAAATGAAGCTTTGTCAGACTGTCAAAAAAAGAAAATAATTTGAACTTGGAAAGCGTTGTTAAAGAAAATGGGCCAAAAGGGAAGTCGTGGCTACAGATTCTCATTCCAAATCTGACTGGCTTTCCTCTCATATACATTTTCAAGCCATGGTGACCATAAGGTATCAGCTGCTTGTCAATTCACAAATTTTCTGCAAAAACATCGACATTTAGCAAGTTCCATTGAATGAGATCCAAAAACAGCTTCACTTTGCGTTGTTTATCTGTCTTGTCTATCGTGATTTTGTCCGTAAAATGAAAAAAATCTCTTTATTATCTGAAAACGGTTTCGTAAAATTCGGTTGATTACACAGGAATGAAGACATCCTTGTCTCTTGAAAAATACTGGCGTTCTCTTGGTACTGTATTGTAACCACTCAACAATTACACGCCAACAAACACATCTATGCCAGTCTCCGTTAACCGAAATTGGTGATTTCCGAGTTGATTTGCGTAGTAGAAACAGTCCGATGTAGGTCATGCTAACGAGCTTTGCATACTCTTCCTCGACACGACTAGGATGTGATTATTCGGGTGTGTCATTAGTGTCAATAATTACCCCCTGCGCCATTCCACTTCCACGTGTTGTGACTTATTTTGAGGACTTACGGTGTCATCGGATACCAAGTGTTGTTCAACATAATGGTTCCTTGAACGATTAAGGAAATTGACTTCGGCACTCACGTCAATCATTTGGGCCTATGGAAAAACCAAGGTATCATATTCATCTTTTTCGTCGGAAATATCTTCCGAATTTTTCGTAGGTAACACAACCATTTCGAGTTTTTGTTCATGACCTGGTGGTATGACAATTTCTAACACTCGCTTAAAGGTGAAGTAATGTCTGATCATTTCAATAACGAAGAAAACCAACAACATCGTTCCAGTGTAATTTCCAACCAAAACAGTTGTCATAAACACCAGAAAACATACAACTTTCACCTGATGAGTCTTTTTTCAAGATGAGGACTTAAGCCCAATGTCCCAAAATTGAAACAAAAACATCCCAAGGCTTTATCCTTCTTCTCCGGAAATGAGTTGAGTGTTGGGATTTCCTGTAATTATTCTTGGGTCTTTTATTGGTTCTTCTGTTGATGGTACCCCTGGTGAACAGTGGGCCCATTTTTGTCTTTCACAGATTCCCATCTGTGAGTCAGTTTATTACAAAACTGTTGACGCAAAATGATAACTCGTTTGTAACATCTCACGTTGCACGATACTAAACGGTTTCCTGTCAGATGGTGCTTTTTGTTAACTTTGAAGCAACGATGTTGTGTGGGAGAAAATTGCCAAAACATTTTAATAAAATAATGTATATTCAGCAGCGTAATTTTCAACTTGTTTTCCAATTTATGAACATCCGGCATTAATGGATCAAATCAAAGTTCTTGGTTTTCGAATATTGAAATAAGTACTATAAACAAATTTCAGCTGATGCACTCAAAAATTTTATATTCTCTTTGACAAATTGCAAAGATCTTAAACTGGGAAGCCTTCTCAATAAAAATTTCATATTCAGAAATAATTATTTTCGATTTGTCCAAAAGCTATATTTCACTAAAATATTTACCATCAAGAGGAAAATTTGCACATTGAACTTCCCTATAATATCTTTTTCAAATATTTAAATCTTAAAAAATACAATGAATATAGGCTCAGTGCTTTAATATTATTTTTGTAGTTAGTTCCATGCAATATTATATTTTGCCTTTGTACTTTTTTCTTTTGCATTTCTTTCTACTGTAATTGAATACGAAAAGACAACCTTTTTGATAATTTTTTGAGTAGTAGGAAAATTAAAAGAAATAATAAAATGTATGTACCGGGAGGATGAGGAACTCATCCGTCCACAAGGAGCGTCTTCCTTCCCATGGCGATCGGCTTGGTAGGGTACTTCGTCAGAAGCCCCAGCCCTTCCTCCTTCTCCTCGTAGGACATTTCACGTTTTGCCTCTGATGTTCTTGGGCATCTGAGGAACCAGTACTCTACTGTTTGTTCTTCGCCGGAGTCACAATCCAGGCATGTCGCTATGATAAGCTCATTCAGGGTGTGTTGGAACGACCTGAGGGCTTTATGTTTCCCGCTTCTTAGCAGGGCATGCATGATCTGATCCTTTCTGATGGTGACTTCCGTTTCGCGGTTGGTAGAGTAGTACTTGCATGTCTGTTTGATCCTGGGATGGTCGGTAGATGTTTTGAAGGTATTCTTGGTTAGCATACATGCACTTCTGGACGAATCGGCACATTTCGAGGTCTCAGTTTGGTTTCTTCTTTTGCCTTTGTGTCAGCGAGGTCGTTACCTGATATCTCTTAGTGACCGGGAACCCATTGAATGACAACTGGAGCGGCGTGACCGTTCACAAGGTGTCTGGTTTGATCCGTTTCACGATTATGATTTTCCAGAGCGACGCCTAGAGATTGGCTATCAGTGCATACCCTGACGCTTAGGTTAGGGTTGGCTTGGTCTTTGATCCAGTTCACCGTTGTTTTCATCGCATCCATGTCTTCTTCATACGAGCAAGTGAAAGCAGCTCCTCTCGACGTTAGAGTTTTCAGGACTTCAGGGTTTTCAGGGTCACCTCTCGTGATTATGATTCCAAACCCGCACTCTGTGATTCCCCCTGAGGCTGAACCATCCATATAGATTGTGACATTGGCATTCGCTTTCCTGATGCATCGTAATACGGCCTCTGACTCCACTTGGGTGATATCCTGACGAATTGCTTCTCCGTCCAGGGTGGTATAAATGTTGAGGTTGCTTGCCTCCAAGCATGGTGGGTGAGTGAAGTGTACAAGGTCAGCTCTTTGCTGAAGAACACGTGGTAGTTCTCGGGTTAAGGTTTTAGCTTTTGCTCTCCAGTTTGACTGTTTTCTTCTTAGGTTGGTTAGATCTTCGAAGGCGAGTTTCCGTGGGTGATCTTCGGGGAGGCGGACAGCTTTCTCCACATCTTTGACAATCAGTTGCCTGGTTTGAGTCGGCAGACCACATTCTGCTGGTAGATTCTCTGTTGGTGTCCCAAGGTGCTGGCCTGTGATGAGTCTCGGCGTTCTGTTGACTCATCTGTCGGGGAGGGGGGGATCATATGTGCTTTTGCTGTTTAAGGAGAGGTTGAAGATCCTGTCCAATTCTTCCAAAGCAATCGGCNCTTGGGTGATATCCTGACGAATTGCTTCTCCGTCCAGGGTGGTATAAATGTTGAGGTTGCTTGCCTCCAAGCATGGTGGGTGAGTGAAGTGTACAAGGTCAGCTCTTTGCTGAAGAACACGTGGTAGTTCTCGGGTTAAGGTTTTAGCTTTCGCTCTCCAGTTTGACTGTTTTCTTCTTAGGTTGGTTAGATCTTCGAAGGCGAGTTTCCGTGGGTGATCTTCGGGGAGGCGGACAGCTTTCTCCACATCTTTGACAATCAGTTGCCTGGTTTGAGTCGCCATTCTTGGCAGACCACATTCTGCTGGTAGATTCTCTGTTGGTGTCCCAAGGTGCTGGCCTGTGATGAGTCTCGGCGTTCTGTTGACTCCTCTGTCGGGGAGGGGGGGATCATATGTGCTTTTGCTGTTTAAGGAGAGGTTGAAGATCCTGTCCAATTCTTCCAAAGCAATCGGCAGAGTTCCTTAAGGAATGATGGTGGAATTTCATTTGGTTCTTGCGCCTCCTTCATTCACATCTTGCCAATTGCCTTCTTCAGTTCCGAGAGGGTGAGGTCTCTGCAGTAGGTATCGTCTGCAGTTGGTACGTTCAGGTTCCTTTTTCAGTTCGTTGTTAACTCCTCTCCCTTTTTTCCGAAACTTGTATCTACTGACGGAAGCAAAGTGTTGCATAAAGATATCTGCTTTCTTCTAGTTAGATGTGATCACTTTGCCCTTATGGACCATGGGATCATTCAGAGTGTTCGTTTCTGGGCAACCTTTTAGCGAGTTGATAAGGTTCTACATATTTCTATCGTCTGAATAGTTGATGGTACTTTCAAGCAAAACCTTCCAACTTTCCTTTCTCGACTTCTTGATCTTCTCTTGTGCTTTGCGGCATGGTTGCAGCCATTCTTCTCGGTGGTTTTAAACTTCTTCCTCAGACAGTTTCTTTCGGGTATTGCCACTCGGACCGTTAGGGTTATGTATGATTTCGTCTTGCGTCTCGGTTTCATTTTCCCCACGTGGGCTGTAGCTGCCTCTATACGGACTTTGTTGAAGTTGGTAATGTTTTTCTTCAGATCTGGTTGGGTTGGTAGCTTTTCCTCCACTGCCACTCTGAAATCGGACCACTCAACCCCGTTGTGTTTTTATCTTGGTTTTCTTCCCAATACTGTACGGTGACTGGTGTCGGTGTTAATGGTGATCTTGATAGGTAGGTGGTCTGAGTTGCCTAGTTAATCACCAGCCTTCCATGAACATTTGGCTGGCCACTTCTTGCCGATTAAGGTTATATCCGGGGAAATTGTACCTCTAGTAGCTCGGTTGATCCTCGTAGGAATGCCATCTTTAGAAGGGTCAGTTCTCAATCATTCAATTTTCAATTTTCCCGCCCCGGGCGTCCAGTAGTTAGACGTTGTGTCACAGGTACGAGTACCCATTCAAATCGGCAGCGATTAGGCTTTCCTCTGATGTCAGAATCTTTCCCAGGTTTGAAGGCGATGATCTGGCCAGTGCTAGTGATGGGGGAAAATAAACGTTAGATATGGATATACAGCATCTCTTCCCTAGTAGCGTTCGGAAAGTAGTTACATCCGTTGCTTGCGTCGAAGAAATTGGGCTCATTACAAATGTCAGGGATTTCTTGACGTATGTGATGAGTCCTCCACCCTGTAGATTTCTTCTTCTGTCAGCTTGTTGTATTGGCTTGTAACCTTGTACCTTAGGCTATTTCGTATAGGGCAGGAGCTTTGTTTCTTGTATGACGCATCTGTCGATATCCTTTGACTGTAGTCTCTCTTGGAATTCCAAGAATTTAGTGATGAGGCCGTCCGCATTCCACTACAAGATGGAGAGTTGTTTCTTAATGTTTCCCTCGATCTTTTCGGAGATAGTATCATTCATAGAAGGTTGGCTAGAGTGATCTCTGGTGGCTCCTTCTTCGCACGTTTTGCAATTCCAGGTGTAGTCTGTCGCAAGAATTGCTCCCACCACGTCCCGTGAGAGTTGTGAGCACTTCATCTTTTTGTGGTACGAGCCTTTGCAAGTAGAGCATGTGGATGATGGAGTGGCTCTTATCCAACGAGAGCAGTGTTTGCAGGTGACCTTGTCCATTGCTGTATCGTTTCCTCCAGTGGCTCTCTGGTTCGTAGGATCCGAAGATGGGGTTTGAGCCCCTGAATTATCTACCCTGGAATAGAGCAAGAACTTCCATGTTGTAGCATCTTTCTTCCACCAGCTGATATTGCTACACGTTAAGGATTTGTGGCATGCCTCTACACAGACTGCAGCATAGTATTTGAAAGGGGATTGGTTTGCCTTGGTTGGTCTGGGGCAGGCGTTACAGCTTTGACCAGGGTTCAGTTCTACGTCTCCAGATAAAAGAGATAAGTATGATCTATCGTAGTCTTTGGCGAAGTAATGATTCCCAGATTGGTGAATTAAGCGAGAGTTACATGCTTGGAGATGGCTTTCGCTTCCCCCAAAAACGGGTTGGGCAGATGTAAAACGTCTTCGATAATTTGATGGAAAGGTCGGAAGGACCTGTAGGCCTGCATTCCGTCGATTCCGGTGTGATGAATGGATTCGTTTGGATAAACAGGATCTCCCAACCACTTTCGTAGTCTTCGATAAGAATCCATTCCTCGGTTCTGTGTTGTTGTTGTTGTTAAACGTTCGAAATGACAAAGGTTTGAAACTACTGCTAAAATCAATAGAAAATTAGTTTGTTGGGTGAGAGGAATGAAGGCAAGCAAATATCAATTTTAGCTTTAAAAACTGGAAGAAAGCAATCAGATATTTTAATAGTAGTACTAAAGGTCATTTTAATGTTAGAGATCTACAAACATTGGAAGAAAATAATTACATTGAGGCTATGGCAATATAGCATTTTGATGCTCAGGAAGTTTATTGGTAGAACTTTTATAAGAAAATTTTTTTGAATGTGATGACAGAATTTTAATAAACATAAAGTTGATTCTAAGCAACTTTCAAATAAAAGTAGTAAAAATCTATGTAAGCTAGATAACGTAAATATTCCATAGAAAGAGGCTTTCATGATAACACATCAAACTCTATTGTAGCGATAAACTGGTAAACTGTGCTATAATGTGATGATAACGACATTGTTATGAAATACAATCTTATTGAGAATGATAAGAAGATCGGCAAAACTAATTGCCAAGAAATATTGAGAAATTGACCAGGCAATCAGGAGATCTGACGTACTTCTAGAATGTACTGACTTCAGCATAGATGATTTAAGCCCACTTTTTTAGGATGTACATTTTCCAAATTCGTAAAACTCAAAAACGTATGCTTAAATAATGAGCTATTCACAGCAAAGGAGGGTAAGAAGCTTGATGTGCGAAAGTAGAACAAAAATTCAGTGGCGTTATTTGGAAATAATAAATTTTTTCCAAACTTTACAATCTGAACTTCACTCCTGAAAGCTTTTTCAGAATAAGGAAACTCAGCTCTAGTCCTTTCAGGTAGCAAAATATTGTAAGTTTGCTTGTAAAAGCTATTTTTAAGATTTTTGAAGCAAATGTTTTCGCCATTAAAAAGGCAAACGTTCCATTATGTCCAGGACATAATAAATAAAGAGAAATATTTGAGGGTGGGAAAAATAACTGGACTAGGGTTCCATAATTTTACAGGTAAACAATTGACTCATTAAAGTAAAAAAGTAATTCAAGGAAGAATACGATCTATTGTTAGATGATAAGGTTACTATTTTTTAGTCTTGCACCAACGAAAACCTTTTCTTAGTACGTTTTACAAAACCATTTTTTCACTTCTGATTCAGTAGTCTGCACTTTGTTATTGGTATCATTTATTCCATATTTAAAAATGCTTACAAGTATGGATATTTTGTGGGTCTTCAGCTGTTAACATCAGCCCAATTTAGAGGTAAATCGTTTCTTTTAGAATGCTACGGGTTGTCCGCTGCAGAAGTTTTCGATTATTGTTACAGAATTTTGATTTATAACAAATAAGTATACATACGTAATACCTTGTTGTCATTGAATAGTTGTCAAATCGTATTTGAACAATAACTTTAAGCAAAAAACAGTATGATATTTCCGACCATGTCCAAGCCGATTCTATCATTTTTATCTTTACACTTTTAATCCTAAGCAGGCTCTTTGTATTACACCCATTAAAAGTCCGTTCTTATAAGTTATTTACGATTAATACATTGGTAAATATAACAGATGAATAAACCATTGCATGAAATCAAACAATATGACCACAGATATCCTTTACATCAAAGAAATAGAATATTCTGCCGAAAGAGCCGATTAAAAAACTGAAATCTTGTGAAATATTGTTACCAGTATTTTTGTTTGTATATTTTATTGTTTCTTAATAATTGTTATGCACATTAGCAAAATACGTACAGGGAAACCACCTGACATGTTTCAGGAAAGGATAACCTTGAAGTATAAAAAGGCCAAAAAATTAGTCTAAATTTTTTATTTTGTCTGCTGTGTGCTATTTTAAACCACATCGGTATCAAAAAAAATCTGTGGAGTGTTTACCATTAGGAATCCTAGAATTTATGTGTAAGTTACTGTAAAGACACAATCAGAATATTCGCAATACAGGACCCTCAAACCACTAAACCATTAGTAACAAAGGTATTGTGAGCAATAAACCACCGATATAGTGGTATACAAAATAGAAAGAATTAAATTCCTTAAAGGTAGTAATTTAGAGCATTAGCTGTGAGGTTCTTTTTAATTTTGCTTATGTAAACATGGGAAGATCCATAAATTAAAATTTCCTGGAATACATACCTAAACAATGTGTGCTGGGCTGTTTTCCCATTGCTTTTGGGTACTGATCGCCCTATTCTGTGACGGATCAAAGTAAGTAACTGTAACATCTCACTCTTCATCTACAATGTGAGCCTCCCTCGCTCTGCCATTCAATCGATTTATCTTCACCTGCCAATTCATTTTAATACAACGTTAAATGAATTGCTTGAAACATAGCAATTGAACTATTTAGTGAAAAACCTTTTTGAATAAAGTAAATCAACCTGGATATACTAATGTTGAAATATAAATGCAGTTGTTTTGATAAAACCTATCTTTTGTGGCAATCGGAAGGTCAGACTCTTCTGCACGCTTGAATTGTTCCCACCAAATTGTCTTGTAGCCAATGCTCGAGTACGAGGTATTTTCCCCGCAGATGTTGATAGACTGAAGCAAATTATGAGGGGAATAATTGATGTAAAGAAGGAAGAGAATTGAAACCAAAATAGAGCCTTGAGTAACACCAGCACTAGGGAAATACTTACAAAATGTAATTTCTTTAAGTAGGACATTGCATTTTACAATCTGAGAGGGCTTCCACAATACCACAACCAGACAAATTATGAGGCAAGCCAGTGTCCCATAAATTATCAAGCAAGTTATAACAAAATCATGCAAAATCACGGGTTGCCCTTCGGCAAGGTGTAGCACCTGGCAGCTGCCCCGGCCCGGGTTAGTGGCGAAGTCATGGGGAGCAGCATAATGGATGTGAAGTTTAGCAGAGGAACTCCGGAAGTCAATGGTAAATTCCACGGGATGTTGAGCGGAAGAGCTTCTATATTTAGCCAACTGTCAAGATCCATTTGGTTCAGTAAGGTAATCACTGCCCTTGGATCCAGTCGTTGCGTGCGTATCCAAGTGTATCATCGCAAACGAAAGGATTACTTATGATTCAAGCCCCCAGACGTTCAAACTGCATCACTCGTCGCGCAGGTCACCAAGGAGCGCGTTCCTGGGTACATGGTCGGGGTCCGGCTATCGAAAAATATGCTACTGATCAAAATCACAAAGACAAAAACCCCATTGTTAATAAGATTCAAAGTTTTCTTTCATCTACCCACTTTAAGCGTGCGCACCTTAAACAGTGAGTCACAGATTTCTGAATTGTTTGCTTCTGCCATTAAGTACAAAATTTATGTCATATGTTTACAGGATCATCGATTTTCTCATAAATACATACTAAAATATCATGACGTACCTTCAGGTTGGTCACTAGTAACAGCATCATGCTGGAGAAACTCGTCAAATAAGCTCAGTGGGTGGAGTAGGTCTCTCACTAAGCCCTTCAGCCATGTCTTCTTTAATCAGCATCGAAAAGATTTCGTCACGAATAATCACAGCCACATTCAGCAGTAATCCAATATTAACAATAATATTGTGCTACAGTCCTACACATATTTACCAAGAAAACTAAATATCTGATTTCTATGACGACTTATCATCACTTGTGTGTGCAGTACCAAAACATAGTTTCTTGCTGATTGGCGGTGACTTTAACGCACAATTTGGTCCCACAGAGGAAAAAAATACACCTATCATGCAGAAAACAACAGAAATGGTGATTATCTCAAACAGTCTTCAATCCAAAGGAACCTGATCTGTCTCAATACCAGATTTCGTAAGAGAGATGGAAAGAAATGGTCCTTTACATATCCCAACGGTGCGAAAGCTCTCCTTGATTATTTCATCTTAAACAAAAAATGGATGAATTCAGCCCATAATTGTGAGAGTTACAACACATTTGAGGGTATTTATACAGACCATCAAATCGTATCGGTGAGTCAGATTGAGTCTTAGAGCAAACAAAAAGAACTCACACTCGCCATGTTATGACTGGAAGGAATTTTCTCAAAATGACAACCTTCAACATCAATATAGCATAAGCCTGCGAAATCGATTCGATGCATGAAATTTGTGAGACATTCATATCAGCACACGAAAAAACTAGCAAAAATATTGTTCCTACCCGGCCTAAATGCAAGTTCCGGGTACCTTGGGAAAACGACCTAATCAAAACTAAACGAGACCAACTAAAGATACTCGCCCGAGAAAAGAATAAAAACCCATCAAAAACCAATTTTCGACGTTATGCATTCGCTCGTAAAGATTTAGAGCAGATCTACACTGCAGAACAACCGACATACGTTCAAAAGCAAATCGATGAAATTCAAGTCGCTGCAGACAACCAATTGAGGAATAAAATACTTCCAGAACTGGATAGAATCCTTAGGCCCAACCAAAACAGTTTAAGACCAACTCGATCGACCGCCGGACAGATTGTTACAGTAAGAAGGGTTCTCGAGGGAGCAAAAGCTAAAAACCTTAAAGCATCTATAATATTCCACGACTTTTCTAAGGCATTCGTCTCAGTGCACAGTGAAAAGCTGAAAGACATACTGCTGTCCTATGGAATCCCAACGGAAATAGTTACTGCAATTATGACGTTATATCACAATACTGAGTCTATAATGCTGTCGACAGATGGGGACACAGACTTTTTTAAGATACTTGCAGGGGTGTTGCAAGGGAACACGCTTGCTCCATGACTCTTCGTAATAGCATTGGACTATGTCTTGCGCTTTTTCGTTGGTTCCTACAAAATGTTAAATTATTTTTTAGCACTGTACAAAAAGATATGACTTGCATTTTCGAGTTAGAATTGATAGTAGATCTAACAGAAATATAGTATTTCTGGTATCCTTTTATATCGCATTGCTGTGAAATAAAATGAAATGAAGTCACGTGACCAAGCGGGGTTTTTTTTTCATATTTTTTTATATCGAGCATTGATAATTTATTTGCTACATTGAGCAACGGGGGTTTCATTAATCTTGAGGGCAGTGTTTTTGTAAGATGGTTACATTGTTAGATTTTATGACAATGTGTTGGTGAAATCAAAGTGAAACGCGCACCTAAAAATCAAAGACTAAAAGAAATAAACTGAGAGTTGTTTTTTGCCTTTCCAGCTTCTATGAGTAAACCTATATGCAGCTGTCACCCAGTTGGTGTTTGGGTTCCATACCTCAGGAACAGGTGGTCCAAAAGAAATTCTCACGAGGGGTTCCAGATGTAAGTAACATCTTACTGTGATCTCGTTTTGATATGTGGTTTACAAATTGATACCATAGATACCTTTTCTCGATAAAATAGTTTTATATCGACTAAATTTTATTACTTTGACGACTTCCACCATTGGTGGTCATTACAGTACTGCGTTTCTCTTGATGTTATCGAAACTTTACCAACTGTATAGAAGGTTTCTTTTTTGGCTTTCGACCAAAGATCAAAGCAAACTCAGGCAGTAATGTAGATGATTTGTGAAAAAGCTCACCCTAAGAGATTTCGCTGCTCTTTTAAGAAAAAACTTTTGTGACCATACTAAACGTGCCGACTTCCTGAAAAATTTCATATCAAACAAGCGATCTGTGGTACACAACTTAAATATCGCAATTAAAATGATATTTAGTCTAGTTGATAGCTTTTTCACTGGAACTCGTCCGGACAAAAATGCGAATATTCGAGAAAGGCGAGTGCAAGCGATTAGTTTTATACCTCTTAGAATGTGCTTTCACTTTCTGTACAGAAATCTATGCCTTAGATGTAAGAGCTTTATCATGTCAAGAGTCGTAAGCTTTTTCTGAGCTACGTTTCGAGAGATACTTCTCCCATCGACATGATAAAGCTCTTACATCTATGGCTTCCTCTGAGTCCATAAAGTTCAGAATTTTCAAAACCTATTCCTGTTTCAACACCAACATCACTCCATTTTACTCCTTTCAATCTACATTAAATAACAATATTTTTCTCCTGAATCCAATTGTACACTAACTTTTATTTTGTTCGCTATTATTTTAACAACTGCCAGAAATAACATATACTTCATTCTGGGTTAAAACGAACTTGACAGACTTAAATTCATTATCCTAAACATACAAACATATATGCCAAACACTCTGTACCTTCGCTTCCCATTCTGGAAAATGATTATAGTATATAGTATATAGTCAATTTTTGACGTTTAACATGCTCACTCAGTGTAACTCAGCAGCTAGGTAGGCGTACACATTGACCTTCCAAATATGCAACCATTAGTATACCCTCTTTTCATCATTTAACATTATGTACATTATCAGTATTTTACCGGTTTTAATTTGATCTCAATTCTTAATTTCTATCAATTATTATTGGATAGATAATTTCAATTCACTTGCATCCTGTTTATCAACAAGGAGTTCATACAATTAACCCAGTATATCTAGGGGCTGCTAAGATTTTAGTCTTTCCACAGATTTTATTCGTATTCTGACAGACGTACTACCCATTGACTAGTAAAAACGTCTTTCAGCGACTTTACGCAGAAATTACAAAATTACTGATGCCAGAATATTTTAAAAAAACTACTGCTGCAGTGCAGACGCTCTCAAAGTTGAAGCAAAGTTGAAGCACTGGGATGAAGGAGAGCCAAAAAAGTCAATTTTAAATGTCACTGGCACTTATGAGAAATAGATGACTACTGTGATTAAATTAAATATTTTTAGTAGTCGCTCGATTACTCACCCACTACACACGAAGAGAAACACTATACTTTAACGATATACCACTATTATATTCATACCATGAGACGCCATGTAATGATGGGGGAGTACTATAGCAAATATGAGTACGTTTAAAAGATTTTAGTAGCTGAAAAAGTCCATTTTTTATTTGGTCAAGCTAGGCAATCTGAAGGAAGTCCTTGTCTGTTTATTTTGTAACTACTTCTTCCTCTTCTATGATGCCTTATTTGATTGGTGGATTTAATGTAATTGTATTTAGCACAAGTAATTATTTTATAACGGGTTCTTCACGTTTCTCATATGGTACATTGCAGTGATTTTACATTGGGAAAAAACTGGTTCTTGCCCTTCCTATGGTATCCTTGAGGGTTGCGTAGAGAAGACCAGCTTCAAGCTCATTTTTTCGGATTGCATGTCCAACAAAGCTCAGTTGTTGTCTGCATATTGAAACCGCTTAAGGTTGATTAATCAAGTGAAGTATATTTACTTCACTTTCGCCTACCTTGTGATTTTGGGAAACATAGCGGCATGATGTGACATTTATAATACACCTCATTTCCGGTGTAATCCGGCATGCATAATGTTCTACATTCTTGGGGTAATGCAGCATGTTTTATACACAACATTTCCCTTCTAGGTACAATTTTCTTTCAGGTAGAATAGCTTATGTTGGATTTCTCATCTTTTGTTGTGTATATTTTACCTGATTAAAACCAGCCGATTATCATTTTCACTATTATTTACATACTTTTACTAGGCCGGTCATAACAAATGACCATGGGCTAGGAAGGTGCCTTCTCCTTCATTACATCTCCAACACTTTTCTTAGGATTCTGGCTGTTCCAAGCAAGGCAGTTTTTTGCATATCTGCAATAATACAAGGAATACCAATCTTCTCAAACCACTTCTCAAATCCTTGTTACACTTCCAAGGGCTCCCATTACAACTGGCAATACTCGAACTTTCTTCATTTTCCAAAGTCTTGCTACTTCTCTTTTCAAGTCTCTTTTCAAGATATTTTTCAACTTTTTCTTTTTCCATTTCCTCTTCCCTTCCGTCTGCAGGCACTGCAATTTCCACAATGATACAACTTCCCTTTTTCTTATCAATTAAGACAATGTCTGGCCTCCTAGCCTCTATTACATTGTCACACTGTATACTGATATCCCAAATAAGTTTGACATCATCATTTTCGACAGCCCCTTCGGGAGTATGTTCACAGCACTTTTCTTGATGCTCCAGTCGATTTTTCTTGCAAAGATCCCAATGTACTTTCTTGGCAACATTATCGTGTCTTCTCTTGTACTCTTTTTGTGCACGCTTTTCACATCCACTATGTATTGCACTGTCTCTTCTCTCTTCCCACACATTCTACAAGCAGAATTGTCACTTTTACCAATTCTATACTTTTTGACATATTTAGTTCTAATAGCCTGCTCTTGGGCAGAACATACAGAAGCCTCCATTTCACTTTCAAGGTCACTTTTGGATAACCAATATCACATTTTCTCTTTGTCAACATTTTCAGTACAATCTCTGATGAATTGCCCCCTCCTTTTCCATCCATTTTTGATTATTATTCTTATTATTCTTCTTCTTCTTCTTCTTATTATTATTATTACTGTTATTATCAATTTAAAAATTAGAAAAATTTGTTTGATTATATAAGTCCTACAAAAATTTTATCTTGCGCTCTGGCTCAAACTTTCTTTCGTTGTTGACATGGCAATGTTCCTCAAAATTTGAACAAACTGTGGAAATTTTATGCATGAAATGTATCTCTAGAATGCGATTCAAAAGTTCAATACCACCAATTCCTGGTTCATATCCATGTCGGAACCAGAGTAGGCTATGCCTTTCTTAAATGTGATAATATTTATCACACATGAATTTTCTATCAGAATATTTTAAACGTTCTCACCTAAGCTTTAATTCACATTTATATCTCTTTTAGGTACACATTTTGTCTATAACATTTTTATGTTGAAAACGCAATACCAACACTTGCTTGGATTATTTCTCTTCACAGTATCCGTTACTGCTCATCAGACTATTTAATGAAGCCGTACTGTCGCTTTTTAGATATTAAAAATTAAATAACTAGGGATGTAAGGCCCACCTACTATAATTTTTGTAGTAAAAATAAATGCTTTTTACAATACAAAATCGGGAAAACAAAAAGGCTACTTGACTTGGGGCTTGATCGCACAACCCTGACATTGAAAGTCTCATACTCTACCCACTGCGCAAGTCGGCTGACCAGGCACTCAAAAATTCTAACATTTTTTTCACATTCCAATATCAAGGTATTGCTTCATAGGCTACATTTAATTAGCTCAATAATGCGCAGAGCCACATAGCTGTAATTATGAATGAAAATGTGCTCATTGGAACAACACACGTTTCTGCAAAATTTCGTACTGATAGCTTCAAAAAGAAGTTTTGCGCGATATTCAGCGCTGAATAAACACTACCCTCTGTGGATAAAAAAGATTTATGGGCGGTATGGTTTGCTATTACCCAACTGTAGGTGTTGTGTGATTGGTAACAATACAATAACAAACCTTTGGTGTCAAGTATGATGGCTTAGTTGTTCTTGGCGTACCCCAGCAAATTGTACTCTACCAACAGACCGCACCCTAATTAACAAGGAACAAATAAACAAATAGTCCGTTTGATCATAGCTTTTTATGGTTTATTATTTTGTCGCAAGTAGTAAAACAATTTATTTTTCTTTTGGAAGCCCTATTTAAGCTAATGTTAGAAAGAATAGATTAGAGTGTCTTGCTTAGAATACTCAAAACACGATCACTTTGCCAATTAAAATTTATTATTTTTTAAGCACTTCATTGCCAGAATGCCCAAAGAATATCATATTTCCTTATGATATTACAAACATCTTTTTTTTATTATCTTACTATTTTGCAGCGGCCAATTAAATTGATTGGAAGCCGAGTTAAACTACAGCATGTCAGTTGTTTTTAAACAGGTTATCTCTTGCAAAAGGAGAGGCCAGGCAGTGGGAAAACTGGTTTCCAAGCATTGCTACGGGAACAACATGAAGTGGAAAAAAATCAAGTGAAGGCTAATAAACAGTTAATCCTGTCCTCGCTAAGTAAAGGGTAGACGGGAAAAAAGACACAGTTGATGACTAACAGGTCTAAAATATTTCACCATACCCAGACTTGCTCAGATTAGGTCAAAATTTAACTTTGTTTCTTGTAAGATTGTAGATGAAAACGGTGTTCGAGATATCATCGCAATTCTTTAGCCAGTCGACTGTGCTTTCTTTATTTAAGGTTTAAAAATATCTTTGGCTGAACGGGTTTGGGCGAAGATGAAAGGGGCGTCCTCTTCAACCAATAGACAAATATTTACGGCCGTAAGGTCAAGTAACAATCGCAGGGGCAACAAAGCATGAACCAGAGTTTCAAGAAGGCCTATGGAGGTGTTGTTGTGATAACCTATGGGTTCTCATTGAAGGGTGGCGTCTGATGAGAGTTGCAGTATAAACAACAAAACTTGCTGGAAAGCAAGTTAAAAAACGCGTTTAACATTCATAAGTACAGGAAATTCATGCTAATTTTTTCATTGAAACAAAATTAGTGGTTCTGTGGATGTCCGCAAATTCTTTCAAAACAAAAGCTGTTTATAAGATAAAAAAGGGACTTCTGTATCATTTCACATATAAATGCTTATCGCAGTACAGCTATCAAACAATAAATCGATATTTTTCGAAAGATATTCAATACATTTACAGGTAGTTCGAAGGGTTTAATGTTGACTATTAATGGTCAAAAAGCGGTTAAGTTTCTCTTTTCACCTGACGTATTGCATGAAGTGACATACGCTACGGGCGCGATAACCATTTGTATTTGTCTACAGCTCTACTTACCAAATTGTTTTAGTATGAAGAAGTTTATATTTATAATAATGTTCACTCGCTCTATAAATATGAATCCTCAAAGTTCTTAAAAACTAGCTTATTACAAGATTTTATACAGCTTGCACATTTCCAACCTCTTAAAGGTTAAAAAACCCTACGCCTATACCGCAAATCTATTCAAAAATCATATCTTTACTGGTGATTTCATATTACATTTCCGACCAAACACTCAGAAATCTAACCCAAATTTTATAAAAAGCCGATACAAACCTTGTTAATATCACTTTAAAGTAAAATGTCATTGCCACAAAGAAAACATTGATTACCGAATTTCAAAGAGACTGAAAAGAGTTTCAATATTCAGTACTTGCATTTGAAAGAATTGCTTTCCACAACATTTCTCTTACTTAAAATGTCCCTTGCCTGAATGACTGTTATGCCAAGTTAATATGAACGCAAAATCCTTCCTTTTACTTCCGTGTCTTCCACTTCTAAATGTCTTACGTGGAGCATTCACTGGGTACTAATGTGCGTTCAGTAAGCGGACAGTACGATTCTCCCAGCAGATTCAAATGCAAACAAGATTGTTACATCCATGGTGAAATTGGAAAGCAGGTAATGGGGTTCAGGGAAACGTAAGTATCATTGAATAAGCTGTTTTCAGGATGGCCTGGACTCTACATTTAACTTTATCTCATCAGCAAGCAATTGAAACAAATAGGTAAATTTTTACCCATCAGTTTAATGAACATCAAATTGCACGCATGACTAGTACAACGAATGTCAATCTGACCTGGCAAAAACATTTTTTGAATAAGTGAAATTTTGTAAAAACAAAGCTCCCAAAATCTTAAGCCATTACCAGTATTGGTCTAAGGCGTTGAAGCTCAAAGCATGAACAGTGTCATACAAACGAAACTGCAGGACTAAGGTTTTATCTGAGCTAACAAAATACTAAAAGCACTAACCACATATCTCTTTTAAAAGCAAGGCTAAGTCCCTTTAGTCACCTTTTATAACCAGTACTACCCTGAGGAACCAAATCTCATTGAATGAACAATATGATGCAGATGTAACTCAATTCCCTTGAGACAGCAAAATATTCAACGTAATAAACACACATTTTTTAACAAAAATGTTTATGACGAATGTGTGCAGTTCTCTTCCATAATCAGGTATATTCTGAATATCTACATGGTGGACTAAAGCAGTTTGTCATAGCATAAAACTAGTTCAAATAAATACCACAAATAATAAAAATGCAAAAGCTGTATTGTATTGAAATACTGTGCCTGCTTTAATTGACATATTAAGTGCTGACTTTATCAAGAGGGCCATATGCAGTTTTGCAAGGGTGAGGTCTTGACCTTCAGCAAAGTCAGCAATTAAGTATTAATCAGATATGGCAACCACCAACTGTGCTGTCCAATTTTCCTAAATAACATAGGTCTGTTTAGTCACAACAGTGAGTGACAGCTTGTTGGCATGATAGAAATCAAACACAAAAATCTTCCTATCTGACACTTCTCTTGTAGTGTAAATGAGAAGAAGTGACTAAAGTGTTAAACAATATCGCTAAACAAAACTGACAAAAATAGCAAGATTCTTTCAATCTGTTTACACTTTTGACGTTAGCAATGTACTAATTGCATTGAAAAGAAATGGGTACTAACTGTGATACATGCATCTATAACATTTAATTTACTAACATTGGGGAGAACAAAAATACTTTTGTTACTTTTACTTGCTTGTAATTGGTCTCCCCTAACAAGGTAGGCAAATTAATAATAGACACATGCTCATGTAACTTGAAATAAAAAAAAGCATTATTACCTTTCTTACAAGAAATAACTGAATTGGGATTTGTATTTATACCAGTGGTGAAATAGAAGTTGTAAATGTCTATTTTAGTAAACCAATCCAAAGGGTTTTTTCATGAAAGCAACACTTTTTTGTCATAATGTGTCTGGATTTACTTTAAAAATAAAATTGTCACATCAACAACAATAACAACTCTTCTTATTTCTTTGCAAAAGTGATTAAGACGATATGAAAACAAGACTTTTTTGGGCTGCTGATGTGCAAAGTTTGAAGCAAATATAACATTTAACCATGTTCAACATAAATTATTTGACATTGGCCCTGTGTTTATGTTACAACAAAATAAACTTGCAAGACTACTAGCTAGTCAATTTACCATGTCTGGACAGTTAGGATGAAATACAGAGTAGACTTCATTGCTTTACTTGAAAAAAATATCATTTCAATTTGACGTTACCATTTAATTTAGGGAAGCCCAATCTTAGCCCCAAAAGGAACATTTTGGCAATGTTTCAGGAAACCTATAGAGAGATCATTGTTAACTAAATGTACCAATAGTCAATCATCTTACTATTATCAAAATCTAGCTGAACATTTTTCTACATCACTCTTTCCAAGCTTTCTCAAAAGACTGTCCAGTTTTGATTTAATATTATCAGTGCGGTAACAAGCTAGTTCAAAGTCTTTTTCTGCAGCATAGATTGATGCTTCATGTTGCTGATTTGTAGACACTTGACTTAAGTACTGTATATTAGAAACAAGGTTTTTTTCTACACCTTCTAGCTTTTTAATGAAATCAGTTGATTTTGAAATAATCAGCTCCTCTGAGGGCTGGTCTTTTGAAAGCTCACTGATAGCTTGACCTGCTGCTTGAATAACTTTGCTTATATCCTGATCAAAAACAGAAAAAAAGACATAAAACTACAGTGTACAAATGTCAGTTTTCACTTTCGAAAGAGTACTTTTATTACAATTTGCAACTTTTTAAACACATAAAAAAACAAAACTACAGATGACTGCTTGATTTGGGTTTATTTGATTTAGAGGATTCTCCAAGGTAGTGGTTGTTGTTTGATTCAGAGTTTTGATACTTCAAAACTCATTCAACTTCTGTATATTGCTGGGCTTCAAGAATCAACATCTGGCCCTTAATCAGCTCAGTGACATGCCCTACATTTTTCATGTTTTAAACACTTAGGCTCCTGTACAAAATAAGCAACAAATTCAAAGAGTACAAAATGATCAAAGTTAGAGGGAGCCAAATCATACCAGTGGTACATTAGTGTTCACAGGTTTGTTAAAATGTTTATCATATATCTACTTGAATAATGTTTTTTCTTTTATACATATTGTAAAAGTAGTAGGTAAAATGTACTGTAACAGAACCACTGTGGCCATTAAATGATAATAAATATTTCTTAACAAAAAACCCAGAGACCTTGAAATACCAGGTTGGCATCTGGCAGGTTAAAGTCTGTCTCATGGGGAGGAGGACCCTTTGGTCTTGGCAGGCAAAACTAGAGATGGTATCTTGATAAAAATACCAGTGGTTGTGTCACCTCATCATCACTCCACTCTTATGAATGCAAAGTATGGTAGACATGATCACTTGTTACTCCAATCAATACCACTGCCATCACCAAAGGGTTCATTTAGTTGGGACCTTGATAGTCCACATCTAGGTGATGGTTTTGAGCATCTTTTCCTATTTTTCAATATTATATATAACAGTTTCAATCAAACAAATGGCTTTCAATAATCTGAAGACATGCTCTAGTCATAGAATACAAAGAATCTCTGCAAAAAAGATTGACTACACATCCCTTGGAGTACAGAATAATAATGTGGCAGTACTGGGACTATGCAGTCCTGGAAAAACCTTTTATCTTCAAAAAAATACTCTCTACTTAGCTTTTAGGAATGTCAGAGTCTTTGTTCCAGTACATCTTTTGTGAAAGTTTGCCTTTATTTTGACTTTCCTCATAATCTTGCCTTTTGTAACAAAAACCTCAATAACAGTGTTGATACTAAATATCTTCATATTGATGGATATTTATTTTTCTTTCAACCAGACTCTAGATGGTCTTTTCATATATGCTCAGCAGCACCTTCCAGCTGTAAGACCACAAGAACTTCAACTTAAAGATAAGCCTTTTGTTGCAATTGCTTCTTCTTCAGGCCACTTGTTACCAATTTTTCTTGTATCCATTTCCCTTTTCTGATTCTTCCACAGTCATTGAGAGAGGGTAAGACTCCATTGGAAAAGCTATGGGCAAGCACCATTCCACTAACATATTTGTCTTTGGTGACTTCAATGCTTATCACACGACCTGATTGTGCCATTTTAATAAGTACAATTGACCTGGAGAAGTTACTTACAACTTTGCTCCCACTCAAGATCCTTTTGTACAGCTTGCTTATCTGCTCATAAGATTTTCTGATTAAGACTATAACTTTCTTTCTTCTATTTTCTGCTTCGTCTGTTTAGGAGTATTGTAAAATTTCTTATTTACCTCCTTTGAAACTACTGATCACATTGTTATCATTGTATTATGTGCTATCTGAGGTTGATGCAAATGTTTCAAGTTTTGTTGACAAGCCGTATCATGGTAGGACTTCTAAATTTTGCCAGGCTGACTGGAATGGATTTCTTTAATTCCTTGGTAATATTTCTTGAGGTGCAATCTTTAGCAAATTAACTTTTAATGTTGTAAATAAATTCGCAAAATGGGTACAGGTTGGTATCAAAACATTTGTACCTAATTGTAGGTTTAAAATCAAATCACATTTACCATGGTTCAATACTGCTTATTCTTTTGCCATGGCTGATTTCAATCATTTCTCAGTTCAGTTTCAATGAAACGGAACTGAAGAATATTTGGCTTGTTTTACATAGGGTTACAATGCTCATAAAAGGGTGGTTTCTGATGCTTAATCTTGCAGTATTTCATAGACGACTTGTCTAATGGGATTTGAAAGAAAGCACTTGTCAGATCAGTTTTTATCAAGTACTTCCAATGTCCGATCTTGCGAAGGGTAGAATGAACATCTGGCATCAAGGATGGTTGTGGTTTTGAGTACGTGCCAATCTCGGTGAAGGATGTGACCAAGCGGTGGCCTCTTGAAGGTTTCTTTACAAGGAAGGAGGGATTAAGGTATTCGACAGTGATTCCCAATTCTTCAGGTCGTTTAAAATATAATCGTCCTTTTCTCTGAGGGGGCTCAAATGGGACCATGTTAACTGTGGCCTTTAAGGGGCCTACATTACGATTGTAACCAGGGAAGGTAGGGTCAAACGTGTCAGCAAATGACTGGTGTAGTTCATGAAATTTGTTACGAAAAGTCTCTGGTAAGATGTGGTCAGGGTCAGTCTAAATGGCTTTATAGTGTAGTTGAGATCTAGTGTCGTGGAGGCTTGGTGTATCAGGTGACGGTTGGCTTGTGTTGGTAGTAGCTGATGGTGGGATGTAAGCTGGTGCAATCTGGGCAATATGTTGGCTTTTTCTGATGTTGATTGGTTGTGACGTGTTGTTTGGAATATGAAGCATCCCGTCAACGGTTTCGATGATATCAGGGGATGGCCAGCTGTCAGATGGGGATTGGATGTGAGGTACGAGAGCGATTTTGAAATCAGACAATGATGGTAATGGAGAAGATAGCTCTATAAACTCACCCGGCCAAACTGTTGTGCTTGAAGGGGCTCTCAAGGTGGTGGTTGTTAGACATACTTGAGGTGGATTCTTTAAAGGAAGATCATAACGAATGGAGGTCCATTAGTGAGAATGACTTATTGTTTGGAAGGTCTTATAATAATGTCATTAACTTCCATAAATGGGACACCTCCCAATATATCTACATCCAAGTTTTCAACTACAAGGGCTTCAAGGAGAAAACTTTCATTGCCCCGAGATAAAGTTAATCTTGTTTCTCCTTTTACGTGTAAAGGTGACTGTCCATCAGCCTGGAGAGCATGCTGATTACTCTTGAATAATTTAGTGTTCAGTTTGATGGCGAGAGACTCACGTATCATGTTGGTTTCTGCTCCAGAGTCAAGGACCTTAGTGACAGGAACATGGTGGTGATAGGCATTAATGAAGGGAGATTGACCAACTTTAACACGTTGAACAGCTGATGAGGGTGTTTCCAGTGTAACTGAATGTCTGGTAGAAGGTGCATCTTCCGGTGATGATTGACCATCAATATCGTCTTCGAGGTCCAAATCGTCAAGGGCGGCAAGGAGTCTGGTTCTTGTCATGTAACGTCTGTCGGTTTCTGGCAAAAAGGTGCATGTACTTAGAAGGTGGTCAGTAGAGTGACATCCAGCTTGCTTGCAGAGGGGGCATGTAGGTTTGGAATGTTTGGAATCTTTCGACAACATTTGAGGGCGGTATTGGGTCCTCTGATTGTTGAATGTTCTCATAACCCTAGCATCACAGGTGGTATGGATCTCATCCAGAAGAGTCTCTAGAGCTTGCAAAATCTCTCGTTTTATACTAGCTGGTGTTCTTGATCGAAGTTCTGCACCATAACATTGCTTCACTAGCTTAGGTAAGTCTGGGTGAGTTAATTTTAACCATAATAATACTACAATGTTCTCGAGGGAGGGGGTTAATTCCTCTTCTTTGGTGGGTTGGTCTCCATGGTGGGTGATATCTCCTCCTGGGGTAAGTAAATTGTCCTCTACGAAGGCCATAAGTCTTTGGAATAGGTCTTCTGGTCGTTCACCGTGCTCAAGTTTAATATCGGCGAGGTCCAGGAAATGGGTTCCGCTTGACTGGAATCCATAGTAGGCACGTATAACTTGCCAAATTGACTCAATTGATGTGGAATTCCTGACAATAGTGTTCCTCAAAATCACGGGGCAATAGTTGGCTATCTGCTCCAACATTAATTCAAGATGAGTCACTTTCTGGGCAGCTGTTTTACGGACTGCCTCAGCAATGGTTTGTGGGTCATCGGTGAACTCACGGTTAGGTATTGTTCTGGTTCTCTTTTCCCAAGTGAAGCCACTTACAAGAAATGGAGCAAATGAGGTATCCAGTGATGATACATACTTTAAGTTCTCTTTCCAGTTCTCGAAGCTTTTTACAGTCTCTACTTTTGTCAAAGTGCATTGCTTTGGGGCTCTGTGTGTAGCCATTTTCTCTAACTATGTTGGTGGACAAATCCTTGTATATCTGCCTGATCCTGCAAAAATATTGATGGAAATGTAAACAGGAACTTTGTTGGATGTGACACGAGTAAGATAGTCTCTGTCACCACGCCAGTTGTTCGGGTTACAACCCAGGAATCAACACAGTAACTTGAGAATATAGAGTAGAGCTTTCTTGACTAAAGTAAAAACGTAGTTATATTAATGCAAGGTTCATAGACTCAGTTACCATAATCTTGCTAGGCTAAGTAAGTTTTAAAACTATTTTGTCCTAAAGACTACAAAAATCCACTTTTTCATAGTGTTCAGTTTTCTTTATCCTCTAAGGACAAAGTTGATTTTTTTACAAGATTCCTTTTCACTAATTCTTCTCCAAATGGAAATGGTGCTTCTTTTCTAGAGTTTCCTTTGTACACTAGCCATATTATGGGCTTTGTCATTCATCCAAGGTTAGTTCAAATGGTTATCTTCAATCCAAAGTTGCTGGCCTTGATCATTCAAAGCTGTATTGAAAGAGTGTGCTTTGAAGCTGTGTTCCTTACTGTCCAAACTTGCCAATATTTGCCTAACAAAGTATTATTTTCATCTTCCTGAAAAGTTTTTAATGTTACTCCTGTCTTCAAGAATGCCAGTGAGTTACCTGGTCCTTGAAATTATCAGTAATGCTGTAGTTGAATGAATTCTTGCAGAACATAGGTTTCTTTGTTGATGTTCATCAGAGTTTAAGGGGACCTCACTCCACTGGTGATCATATGACTGTAACCATGTAATGTACTAATACATTTAGGTATAAGTCTAATCCAAATTTTACTGCTACTCCTCAGCCTTTGTCCCATTGAAGAAATGTAGCTTGTCTTAGTCTTTCCTATAGGTATTATCTGAAGGATTGTTCTGATAAGGTTTCCTTGTTGGAACTAGCTCAGTTTGTTGCATCTTGTGTGGCATGCTTCTCTCAATGCCTTCATCCTTATATAGTTGTTGTAATAAACCTTTTTATGAATGTAATTTCTTTCACTGTGCAACTACTGGTAGCTTGTGGGACTCTTTAACTTTTTAAGAACTTTCCTCCACAACGGTCCAACATTGACTCATCTATTGACCTAACAATCTAACATTCATTTTCCCTGCTTTTTCTTTACAGCTCCATACACTTTGTGTTATTTTGCCTTGTATGGTTCCTAACCCATAAAACTAGCCTCACAAAAAAACAAAGCAAAGATACTATAAATTCAAAATGTTAAGTATAATTGTTTTCAAAAAACATAATTAACATTGCCTAACATAATAATAGCATATGGGTAATAGGGCTATTGACAATGTTGGGAAGTTAATTGGATCAAAAGGGGATTAAAGACAGTGTGCACCTTTTTCAATAAACCTCTTTTATTCCATCTGTGCATAAAAACATAAAAATATGGAACTAGTTGGTGGAAAAATAACTTAGTAACATTAACTATGAAAATGGAAGTGTGTGAAGGAAATTAGGAGATAAATTGCAATGGCAAAAGAAACTGTTTTTGAATTTACAGCTATCCTGTTTAACTGAAAGATTATTATACTAACAAAAATTTGCCATGATTGGTTAAGAACAATTAGTGGTGAACTGGGGATGGCAAAATTGTAAAATGAAGCAAAAAATTTGTTTTGAAAAAATGTTATGAAAAAAAAATAGTCTTAACTCTTTACTGAAAAAAAAAAAATAAGGCAATAGCTTGCTCTTCTCTGACAATGTACCAGAAAATGAGATGAAAAAAGCCATTTGAAAAAGTTTCTTTGGTATAAAGGCATGAACAATGATAAAATAGATGTGAAAATGGTTATGTTTGGATAAAATATTGAAAGATGAGCTTGGGAATGCCAAGAACTATACAAAGCAAGCTAGCAATGAAAGATTATATAGAGACAGAAAAAGAGAAAGATTTTGAGAAGCTTCAAAGACATGCACAACAAGATGACGAGTAACAGTAACAGTTGTTATAGAGCTACCTTCCAAGAAGTGCATCTGGCAGTAGACCGATATATGGAGGAGGAGCCCCAACCACAACACGTGACAGCTGTGAGGGNTCAGGGATTGCCAATGTTTTCTGTTACTGGCTATTTCTGTTAGTTTTTCAATGTTTTCATTTGTCAAAACACCTTCACCACTTTTACTGATTTTTCCATCACCATTTAGTTCTATATTAAGCCACTTGATATCTTCCTCCATTTGTTTTGTCCATGTTTTTATTGGTCTTCCTTTTGGTCTTTTGCCATAAAGGCATGAACAATGATAAAATAGATGTGAAAATGGTTATGTTTGGATAAAATATTGAAAGATGAGCTTGGGAATGCCAAGAACTATACAAAGCAAGCTAGCAATGAAAGATTATATAGAGACAGAAAAAGAGAAAGATTTTGAGAAGCTTCAAAGACATGCACAACAAGATGACGAGTAACAGTAACAGTTGTTATAGAGCTACCTTCCAAGAAGTGCATCTGGCAGTAGACCGATATATGGAGGAGGAGCCCCAACCATGACACGTGACAGCTGTGAGGGAAGCAGCAGTGGATGGAGAGGACATGCTGGAGGCAACCTGCTCAGAGGTCAATGGCAAGGGAAGGATACTGTCGGACCTGATCTCTGGCCAGAAGGTCCTTGCTGAGGAGATACGACATCAGCAGCAGTCACTAATGACACACATTGAACAGCAGAAGGAGATCCTCAAGCACCAGCAGGAAACCCTAAATCAACTCCTGGTTGCAGGGTTGCCAAGGCCTTGCCCTAGAGGCTGTTTCAACTGTGGAAAGGATGGACACTACACGAGGAACTGTCCCGACACAGAGGAGGCAAACAAGAAGAGTAGCAAGCCATGGCAGAAGAGGGCAGGAAATGCCAACCCTCCTCCTCAGTGAGCCAAGCGGTGGAGGAGGTGGACAGTGGCTCACCCCTTCCAAGGTTAGTTGGTGGCACACCAACTACCTTGGAACGTGGCACAACAACTACCACAGCAAAGTTGGCAGGCATTGAGATCGAGTGCCTAGTTGACATGGGTTCCATGGTCTCCTTGGTGACCGAGGACTTCTGCAAGAAGAAGCTCAAAGCCGTATGCTGAATAATACAAGACAGAAGGATGCTGAGTCTTTGTGGTGCAAATGGTCTTGAAATCCCTTACCTTGGGTACCTGGAGCTGGATGTACAGGTGGAGTGATGATCCCAAAATGCAGAGTGCTGATTCTCAAGGATACGGCAGCCATCGTCGAGCAGCAGAGGAGACAGCCTGGAGTGTTGGGATGAATGTGCTTACAAAGATCCCAAAGTGTGCTCCAAAGCCAAGCAAGTACCTCATCTGGGCAGAGTCAGAAACCCAAAAAGCAAAGACCAGTGAGGGTTGCTAGCAACACTGCTGTGTGGATTCCACTGAACTCAGCAATGAACATTGCCATCACAAGCACACCATGTGGGGCAAATGCATTGGTGGAGCCATTCAAAATCGCCCTACCAGGAGGACTTCAGGTGACAGCTACATTGGTGGATGCTTCCAAGCCCTACTTCACCATCCAAGTGACCAACCTGATGCCAAGCGGGGGTGACCCTGAAGAAGAGGACCTGTCTCGCTACTGAATGTGATATTTGAGTGCATGTTGTTGATGTGTTCAAAAAAACTTTGTAGGTGATCCTTTTTTATTATTGTAAAGACATCATCAACATACCTTTCCCATACAGTTGGCCCTTGGTCTGCTGTTGATAATGCCGTGGTTTCAAATGCTTGCATGAATATTTCAGCAATAACCAAGGATGTAGGGGCTCCCATGGGTACATCCTCACCATGGAGAAAGAAGAATGAAGCGAAATACCTTTCCTGGATGGTATAAAGGCATGAACAGAAAGACAAGACACCTTCAAAGGGTTCTCTTATCCAATGGATACCACGCTAAGGATGTCCAGAGAGCCTTACACAGAACCACTGGACCTAATCATGAAGATAAAGAACCCCTGAAACCTATACGTCTGCCTTACATGAAGAATACCAGTGAGCACCTAAGACAAGCCCTCCGACAACACAACATTCAATGCTCCTTCTTCACTACATCCACCTTAAGGAAGATCCTCTCAAAACCAAATGACCCAGTCCCACTTGAGGAGAGGAACAACGTGGTTTACAGACTACAATGTAAGGACTGTCCTGCCTCCTACATAGGTGAATCAAAGCGTTCCTTGGGTCAAAGAGAAAAAGAACACAAGAGAGCTGTTCAGAAAGGTGACACCAAGAATCATGAAATAGCTGAACGCTGCTGGACACAGGATCATACCTTTGACTGGAAAAATAAAAGAAATATAGACAAGGAAATCAACACAACAACAAGAAAAATAAAAGAAACAATTCATTCCTTGCAATGCAGCAATCACATCAACAGCATATTCTACACCCTTCAAGTAACATGGCTTCCAGCACTGAAGAAAGAAACACAACAAATACAACATAGGTATGGCGCCACTTCCCAAAACAATTCCAACCCAGTCTACACCCATGTCCGCACTACCAAAGTATAAAATAGCTGTATCTAATCATTTCAGTAGCCTGATGATGGGAGAAGTATCTTTCAAAAGGTAGCTCATGACTTATGACTTATGACATGATAAAGCTCTTACATCTATGGCTTCCTCTGAGTCCATAAAGTTCAGAATTTTCAAGAT
>RDPX01000013.1:1662640-1710540 GCA_003991215.1 Morbakka virulenta | reverse complement strand
CACAACTACCTCCAGGTCACCCTTGGGCAAGGTGTAGCACCTGTTAGCCTACTCTGAGACCTTGAAATACCGGGTTGACGTCCGGTGGAGTTAAGTCTGTCCCTTTATCCACGTGGAATAGAAATATCAGGTTGCGACTGGCTCGGAATATCCAGCTCTTTTATCAAATGAAAACTAGAAGCAAAAATAAATCATGCCACATCGCCCGTCGCGCGGATCAACAAGGAGCGCGTGTCTCAGTGAGTGACCAGGCTGAGGAGTTCGAAAAGTCTGCTACTAGGTCTACCTCTCCTACTAGTCAAAATCCACCAGGTCACCAGAACGGGACACCTCCCTTCCCTGGACCTGTGGTTCAACAAGCTAGTATTGACAATAAAAAGAAATCTAGACTCAAATGGACAAGGGAAGAGTATGCTGAGGTTATGTATTGCTTTTATTATCCTCTCGAAAAGCCAGAGACGAATAATACTGATAATACATATACTACGTGGTGTGTAAGGAATAGTAATAGTGAAAAAATGGAAATGCTTGACCCAAACAAGCTAGCTGATGTTAGAAGATATATCGTTGGTAGCAAAAAATTGACTGATATAGAGATCTCAATAATTAAAGACAGGGTGAAAAATGATACTAGAGAATTACAGGTAGAAAATGATGAAGTTGAAGGAAATTTAGATGAACAAGAACTTGTAATGTCGAATAATGCTGATGCAAGAGTTGAAAATAATGTCGATGAGGAAGCGCAGAACGAGGTTGTCGTTGACGAAGAGAAAATTCTTAGTATGAAAGTGGATATCATTGAAGCACTGTCGATAGTCAGACATACTGAAATGAGTGAAAGAGAGGCGTTGTTAAAAATCAGATACCATAAATTAAAAAGTATAGTAAATATAGGCAATAAGGCACTAGAACAACTCTGTCATGATATAAATCCAGATTTAAGTGAACTAAACAACTTAATTTATGCAACAGGAAGAGTTATTCAAGCAAAATGTGGTATTAAGTTAAGAAAAAAAGACAACGAATAAGAAACAAAGCAAACCAAAATGGCAAATGAAAATAGAGAAAGAAATAGAAAGTTTTAAAAGGGAAGTTTCTATACTAGAAGAACTGCAAAAGGATAATGGGGAAAAATCGGGGAAAGTTAGAAAAGTAATCAGAAAATGTAAAGTACTCTGAAGAACAAATACCAACGATTAAAGAAGAGCTAAAACATAAGCTCTAGATCAAGGCACAAAGGTTACGTAGACTCGATAAATGACAAAAATTCTTCAGGCAGAATAAAATTTTCGAGACTGACGCGAAAAAGTTTTACCGTGAAATTGAAAAAGAATCGATTTCTGTGGAAGCGATACCATCTGACGAACAGGTAAAGGAATTTTGGAACAACATTTGGGGAAAAGAGAAATAATTTAATGAAAGTGCAGAATGGGTACGTGACCTTAAAAATAGCACCAGGGATATCCCCAAACAAGAATGGGAAAATATTACTACTGAAGAAATCCAAAGCGCGTTAAAAAATCTCATAAATGGAAACCACCTGGCACTGACCAGATTCAAAATTTTTGGCTTAATACTCTCTTCGGCGCATGCCAAATTAGCATCTAATTTTAATTCGATTATGATAGAACCTCACTTAACACCAAAATGGTTCTGTCAAGGAATTACTTATCTTCTAGCCAAAACAGATGAAACAGCAAAGCCTAAAAACTATAGACCCATTACATGTTTATCAACTTCCTATAAATTACTTACCTCAATTTTAACTGAAAGAACCTACGTTCACATGAAAGAACAAAATATTTCCCCCAAAGAGCAGAAAGGGTGTCGCAAAGGATCATATGGATGTAAGGATCAACTGCTCATAAACAAAATGATTCTGGAAAATGCTCACACCAAACACAGAAATTTAAGTACTGCCTGGGTAGATTATAAAAAGGCTTTTGACAGCGTCCCGCACTCTTGGATCTTAAAATCTTTAGAAATGTTTAAAATCTCTCCTGTATTAATAAATTTTCTTCGAATCAGCATGCCATTATGGGAAACAAGTCTTACTCTGTATCACGCGAATGGTACTCTTATTTCAAACGGTATACAAATCCAATGTGGAATCTTCCAAGGTGACTCTCTTTCCCCATTTTTATTTTGTATGGCACTTATCCCACTCTCGAAACTTCTTAATAATACAGGATATGGATATAAGAGCGTGGACAAGATGATCAATCATCTTTTTTATATGGATGACTTAAAACTTTACGCTCATAATGATGGTGAACTGGAAGGGTTGTTGAAAACCGTAAAAGCGTTTAGTGATGACATAGGTATGGAGTTTGGTCTAGATAAGTGTGCTAAGGCAACTTTTAAGCGAGGAAAACTAATTACGTCTGAAAATATAGAGTTAGATGATGAAACCGTAATAAAACAATTAGATCAAGAAGGAACTTATAAATACCTAGGAGTAAATGAAGGCGATGGTGTACAACACTCGAAAATGAAGGAGAAAATACGAAAAGAATGCATCCGCAGAGTAAGATCAATCCTGAAAACCGAATTAAACTCTAAAAACAAATTAATAGCAATCAACACTCTTGCGATACCTGTTGTTGCTTATAGTTTTAATGTGATAGATTGGAACCTGACTGAGCTAAAAAATATTGACACCAAAATTAGAAAACAATTGACATCCAATAGAATGTATCACCCGAAGTCAGACGTAGACCGCCTGTACGTCCCCAGAATTAAAGGAGGTAGGGGGATGATTCAGTTGGAATTATCGTATAAAACATCGACAGTTGGTCTCTTGCAGTATCTAGATCTAAGCAATGATTGGATGCTTCGATTAGTTAGAGTACACGAAAACTCTAAAAGATTACACTCTGTAGTGAAAGAATCAGCTAAATTTTCGCACGAATTAGGTATCGAAAACGAAAACATCGAACATGTATCACCAACAATAGCCGCAAAGCGTAGAAAGCAAAAAGCTAAGAAAATTGGACAAGATAAACTCCAATCTAGGTGGCATGAAAAACCTCTCCACGGACAATTCGCAGCTCGAAGCAAACAAGCTGATGTAGATGAAATCGCAACCCATCAGTGGCTGAGAAGCTCCGGACTTAAAGGGGAAACAGAGGGATTTATTCTTGCAGCCCAAGATCAAAGTTTATTCACCAGAAATTATCAGGCTTGCATCTTGCATAATGGCGCTGACCCAAAATGCAGGTTTTGTGAAGATAAGGTTGAGACAATTGATCACCTTGTGTCAGGTTGCTCAATATTAACGCCGAATGAGTACAAAAATCGCCACGACAGAGTAGGCCAATATCTGCATTGGAGGATTTGTAAGCACTTCTGTATTGAAACGGAAGCTAACTGGTATGAACACCATCCAGAAGCAGTTACTGAAGGTAAAAATGTTACGATTATGTGGGACTTCCCAATTCACACAGATCGTACCATACAGGCAAATCGACCGGATATCGTCATCAAAGACAAAACGAACAACACCTGTCTGTTTATTGACATGAGTGTCCCTTCAGATAAAAACGTCTCAGCGAAAGTATTCGAAAAGCTCTCGAAGTATAAAGACCTGGAAATAGAAGTAGAAAAGATGTGGCACCTCAAAACCAAAACTTTGCCTGTAGTTATAGGAGCACTTGGCCTAATAAAGAAAGGTACTGATAAATTTCTGCAACAAATACCTGGAAACCCAAAACTAGAAGAAGTCCAAAAAATTGTATTGAGCAGCACAGCGCATGTTCTTAGAAGAGCCCTGTCAATTTCCCTTTTTACACTTTAGTCGTTTTATGTCATATGTAAAATTGTAATTCTGTCCTCTTACTGTTAGTAATATTCCATCTATATTCTCGTCTTCTTGATGTTCGTAATATTCCAATGAATGTAAAATAAAACGTTTTTATATAGCCCAAACTTTTATATACATTTGTTTTGTTATTGTTAGTCTTAGGGTTTGTATAATTTGTAACTGTCTCATATACTTTTCGTCAATTGCCTTTGTTCAATGTAGATATTTTTGTTGAAATGTATTACCTCAAACTTCTATCACCCAAGGTCGCTGGTAGCGACTCGGTGCTTGATTTTAATTAGCAAATCCAAAGAAAACTATATAAAAATAATAATAATAATAATAATAATAATAATAATAATAATAAAATAACCGAGAAGAAAGATCAATCTCGAGATCTTGAATTCATAATAATAATAATAATAATAATAATAATAATAATAATAATGACCTTAAATGGGAATTGAAACGAATTTGGAATTGTAGGGAAGTACAAGTGGTTCCCATTATCATCGGAGCATTGAGTACTATATGAGAGAATTTCCACGATTGGCTAGGGAAACTTTGCCCTGATTCTCATTTTAAAACTTTACAGAAGGCTTGCTTGTTGGGAACAGCGAGGACTCTGCGCTTTGCACTGAACATCTTAGGTTGTGAGTCGCAGCTTGATGTTCAGTTAACACCTTCCGGTTTGTAAACCGAGCTTCAAAACGAAATAACAATAGTAATAATAGTGAGAATAATAATAAACTAAAGGCTAAATGTGGCTAAATCCTTAATTTTTCTTGAGAAATTCTAAATAGAAATTTTGCATTTCTCACTTAACTGACTTTGCGTACGATCGTTAATTACTGTTGAACAAAGAGAGCTAAAAAATTTCTTAGACAACCATCTTGCTTCATTGCGCTTTTCAAAAATGACTGGGTCATTAGAGGTAGTTAGGATCACTTACACCAGTGTGTGTATCTTCAGCCACACATGATCACACTCTCAGTAGTTATTGACACAATTACAGGTTCAGCCCCAGCACCATCAAAATTGGATACTCCAACAGTATCTCAGTAAGATCCAAGGGAAAGCTTTGTCATAGGAAGAGAAAGCTCAAAACCAGGATTAAAAATGTTCCCACTCAGTAAGAGTCACCAGATAAACCTAAGATTATAGTTTTAAATATGCCACCAACATCACCTACAGCCACTTCTAAAATACTGCACATTGGCAGATTTCTGGAGTGAAAACCATGTGATGAAGGTATTGTAAACCATCTGTATCTCTGCCCTGGAAACCCAATGGCATGTACAATTCCTAAGTGGAAATTCGGAGAAAAAACTAAAGTCATTCCATTTGTGCTAGATTCAACTTTGTAATTGGCTTTCCTATCCAGTTACTTATCAAGGTGCAGTTTGTAAATTACGTCTTATTTCTTAAGTCACATCTCAAAGCATGTCCTAACCTTGTCACACGACCTCTCCTTCTACAAAAAATGCCTGCAGTATTCTGAGCAAGAACCATAGGAGAAAATACCAATTCGATTGGGCTTGAATATCTCATAACGACACATCGACATATTAGCAACGAGAAACTTGAATCAAATCCATTATTGACAAGTCTGCAGTCATAATACGGGAGATAAATAAGTCATTCTCATATCAATTATTGAAACAGCAGAATTTTGTGGGTAACAGGATATAGCACTGAGATATGGCAAAGGTGAGAGCGCCATTTCTAAGATTGTATTTTCTGGACTAAATAAAATAATTTTCTGGAATTGCCGAAATTGAAAGTGAAAAAAGGGATACACTTCTTGGAGAAAATTTCGATAAATTTTATAACAACAAGACGCGTATATTGTAACGAATACAAAACCAAGTGAAGGTATTCTTGGTAAACAAGTGATCATCAGTGAAATTCGTAAAGCAAAATACTTTGTAATAATCACCGATGAAATACAAGAGTCTAACAGCGTACTAACTTTCCTAGGAATTGAAGAAATTGATTGGGCCATGAACGGGCAATTTCTGTTCTGAATAATTGTGAAGCTCCTACTAGACTGTGCTTCAGACATGCACCTTATGCATGGAAAGGCTTGTGATGGGTGCGCGAGTATTACAGGAAAATCAATGGTGCTTTATTCATTGAAATTCTAAATTTGTGGACTGCAAGACCCACTCCTTTTCCGAAAGTAAGGAAATAGATGCACGTCTTGAATGTATTATTTTCTTTTTCTAAGGGAAACCTCAGAAGAAAATTGACTTAAATCATCCTACTTGTAATACCTGAAGACAGAAAATTTAAGGTTATTGATCTTCGTCACACTAGATGAGTAGAAAAATATGATACTTTAGAGGCTTTTCAAGAGATGCTGCCTGGCCCTTCTCCGCCATTGAAAAATTTAAATTTATGAATACTGACTGTACATGAATGCCTTAAATTATGTTCAAGATCTCACTACCAGACCACAGAAAAGAACGGTAAATGTGCTGGAGACAGGTACAATTGTCGGATATTCGAAACATGTCATGAAGTTGTAATGAGAAAGTGTCGACTGGAACAACAGGCAGTGTTTCAATGAAGTGTAGACCGGTGCAGAATACATGAAACGCATGCGATTCTTGCATCCTGATTATACATAACGATGCATTGTCGTGTATTATCAGGATGAGACCGCACAAGACAAATGACCACTCTTCTGTCTCAAACGGAATTGTTATCGTAAATTTCTATTTCAATACTCCCAGTAAAAGAAATTTACAGGCGATCAATGGCAATATTGAAGAAAGCCACTTCACAAACTCAACCATAGAAGTCTATAATGGAGTCAAAAACCTTACTAAAAAGTTTAAACCATTGAAGGACACCAGTAAGTTCGGTGAGGGTACTACCATGTGCGATGATAGGCAAGGCAAAGGAGGATGAAAAGAATACTGCAAACAGCTCTATGCCAAGAGCGATACTCCCACTGTCTCTTAAAGGAAGGATCATTAAAGTGAACTACAGTTAATTAAAGTACAAATAACTGTCAGAGAATTGAAAACGTAAACACTGGAGCTGATGAGATTGCGGCAAAATTGATAAAAATTGCTGGAGAAAATGGAAATTTGTCCAAGAACTCATCATTAAGATCTGCCAAGAGAAAATGACCGGAAGACTGGGAAAACTTGGTATTTGCGTCAATACTCAAAATGGGAGACACAACATCCTACAACAACAGGACAATTGCTTTTATCACCCAGAACAGCAAAGTTCTCTTGAAAATCATAGTACACAGAATGAAGATGAAACTGAAGGAGGAAATAGCCAAAGAAACGGTTGGTTTTAGACAGGGTAGGTGAACGAGAATTTAGCTCCAAAACTTGAAATGGTGACGGGGAAAAACCGTGTGCACGGGAAAGATATATTCTTGTGTTTCACCGACTATTCTAACGCTTTTGACCTGGTTGCACAAGAGACCCTATGGAAGAACAATAAAGCTATGGAATTCCAAAAACACACCATCGTCCTGCTAAAAGCGATTTATGACGAAGAAAATGCTGGGGTAAGAACAGCGTATGGGTTGACAGAGTGGTTTAAAACTACACAGGTTGTCCAGCAAGGCTGAATCCTTACCTCATTTTTTCAACCTCTACTTTGAATATTTAATAAGGAATCCCCTTTAAAGATTTCGATGGGATTGTAAACATCGCAAGAAGTAAAGTATAAAATTTGAGGTATGCAGATGATCTAGTTCCTACAGCCATCTCCATGAATGAACTCAAAGACCTTATTGACAGGATTAAAGCTGAAAATAAAAATGCCGGGCTCTAAGTGAAGGCAAAGAAGACGAAAGTAAAGAAAACTAGAAATAAGGTGTGCAAGAAGATTATGAACACACCTTAATAAATGATAAACCTGTCGAGAAAGTGAAAAACTTTACCAACATTGGAACCACCTTCACTGGCAACTACGACGATATGGTCGAAATCAAACGCAAAATCGCAATAGCAAAACATGGCACAATAGCTCCTACTAAGATTTGGAAGGAAAAAACATCCTCCTAATTACAAAGAAAAGATTCCTCAACTCTTGAATTCTCAATTGCTACATACATCTCGACTAGTTGGATGACAAAAAGGTCAGGCAAGAAAGGGAATTGTACGTCTTGAGCATTGGTGTCACCACCGAGTTCTAAGGATACGCTGGGCAACCAAAATGCCAAGTGAAGGAGTCTTCGAGAGATTCGGGTGTACGAAAAGACCGCTCGATGTATTAACTTAGGGAAGCTTACTTCCGTGGGGCACAATCAAAGTGGCAACCAATTTGAAAGAACTTCGATGATGGGTATGGTATATGCCCCTCGAGGGCACGAAAGACTTAAAACCAGGTTCTGCGACGAATTGATGAAACTGAAGGTGCAATAATTTACCGGAACAGACTGGCGCTCAGGACCAAGCCCGATGGAGAGAATTTGTTACGGGGACAACGCTGGGTAGGTAACGACCGTCCCGTTTCTAATGATGGTGACTATTTGGTTCCAATCTTCGGAAAGAAAAATTGTTTTTGGGTGTTTCGTTTCTTTTCCTGTCAACAAGCATACTGGAAAAATTGACAACCAACCAAGCAGCCGGAAGTAATCAGATAATTTAATGTGATGGCAAAAAAGTTAATTTTCCCGACTGATAAAACCTTTAACATACAAAATGTTTGACCATTAGATCATATGCAATATCAGAAGCAATTATAAATGCAATGGGTCACTGTCCACAATGACCACTTTACTCAAGTTAAGCTACCGGCTATTTTCGGAAATTCAGACATTTGAAATGGCTGGTTATGTACATGGCCGTTCTTTGGGCTGTACTACGACTCCTTTTTAGAAATTACAGTTCTAAGAACCAGTTCGTTATGCAGAGACCCCTGACGGCTATTGTCTTGTATGGATGATGTGAAAATGCACAATCGAACTTTATAAACAGTTGACTTTCTTCCGGTTGTTCTATTTGACAATAACTGAAAAACAGCTGAAACAATTGGAAGTCCGGTCAATGCCTTTCACAATGCGCTAATCTTAACAAACAGTACACCCTTATTTTTAGACAGTAACCTCAACATTTATATTCCCATATATTTAGTAGCTTTCTTAGCCTGTTTAACTGATCGGTACAGAACGGTATACAATACGGAAAACGACTGTCCGAAACGATACCCCAAGATTTGATTGTTCAACTACTTTGGGTGGAAGTTAATTGTCACCCAATAAAGCCGTTCTGCAGATAGATATCACACTACAGTTTGTACGGGTTTCGACGTTATTCAGAAATACATTTAATTAAAACACGACAATTAATAAAATAATCATTCGAACTGACGCATCCGAAAAAAAATTATATTAGATCAACTCAGACGTGAAGTACAATTCTTAAGGAAAAGGGTAACAGAAATAGAAAGCTACCGGAAGGTGGATTATAAAACTGCTAAATTCTAGGGTAGCCACTCAAAAACTTCATTTGCACCCACATGTTAAATACTCAATTCGTCCTGCAGGTGGATGAGTATTTTTATTACGCATTGGCAAGAATATTCAAGTGGCAATCGGTATTGCCTATCGCCACTTGCGTTACACCAGTGGTATTACCATTTGCCACTGAAAGATAGGTATTACTTTAACTGGTGACTCGTAGCCCAATGAAAAAATTTCTTTCACGCAAGCATTTTAGAAGTGAGGAAAGGAGTGCAAAAGTCGTCTCGTAGTGGATTAAAGACGATGATAATATTGATTGAAAGAATTCAACTCGTAGTTCAAATTACTCTAAAACAATCCGTAAATTGTTGAATTATCAAAAGGAAGAATCCATAGGATTCCAATGACAAAATTTCCACGGCACGAGGAGTGGACTGACAGATATAGGTCAGCTAAAAGTTTATCAGTGTACTTGTCGTGCCAATAACAAAAGAAAATATTAAGCTTCAAACATAACGTCGTTGTAATAACGGTTTAGGGAATGAAGCAAGAAAGGGCAAATCATATTCTTCATAGGTCCCAAATCAAAAAATGGTGTACCTGTCCAAATACTTCAACAGTCTTCCACAGAAGAGCCAGCGGCACCTGGTTCGGTGTAATCATATGCTTCATAAAATGATCAAAACATAACAAGAGGAGATTTGCCATTCAGTTGTATTTAAGAATCGCGAGAAAGACCAGGTGAAATAAAAAAAACAACAGGCAACTGTAAGGAAGATCTTTCCCCAATTGGTTCAACCGAATAACGATTCATGTAAATGGTAGAATGACAGTAATTCCTCTCCCTATTATAAGACATCAGTGTAGGTTCGCCAAGATTGCAACTTGCAGACTACTTTTCGCCCAATCATCTAACAGTTTGAAGGTCCATTTAAGGTCGTGTTTACGCGAGATGAGGAAAATAGAATATCTACAAAAGCAAAGTAAAAAGTAATGCCAACAACATAAATGTCGCTAAACTAAAAAAATTGCAAAAATTTGGACCGTAATCTCGTACTGCATAGGTAGAGGCTATACTTTAATCAATTGTGATCATTTTTCAAAGAACGTCAGATTAAAAGTTTGTAAACAGCATATCTATAATAACAAAAATGTTAACATTGCTGTTTTTGTCCACTTTGTCTCCTACGCTAAGAACTGTAACTCAATCACTTTTTAATATCTGAAGAGCTTTTTCTCCCTTAAAATAGTTCTTGACTCAGCTTTTAAGGACCATGATTACTCTAACCTATATAAATGCTTCGCAAAACAAAATTTTTCTTATCAGCTCTGAAATTTTGTTTAGCAAAGTTCTTATTCATAAGGGCAGTTTATGAATTATATATATTCTTTAAATAATGCTGTCATTAATGTTTTCAGTGGTCTGTCTTTAAAAATTGTAGATTAATATCTGTGCTTTTCTACTGGCAGTAAACATGTTCTTGCTATTGGGATTGCTGTTCTTATCAACTTTAGTCTTATCTTCATTAGTTACCAACTGCTCCCAAATTCCATTACGCACACCTCTTTCTTCTTTTGTTTTCTTTCACAGGCAATACGGCTAGATATTTGATAGCGCAAATTCAAATTCTAAACTATGTGATGATGTACAAAAAAGATTTGCTTTTTTTCAAACGACTTGACAAGATATCCCACCAAACAAAATATAAGCCATATACACGTCCGGTAGACTTTGATCTCCAAACCCGAGTGTTATTAAAATTTTCTCGCTTAGGTCTAACCAGTATCAGGTAATTAATTTGAAGAGAAATACTCTCGATGTATTTTACGTTTTAAAAGCAAATAGTTATGAAAAAAATATTTTTCTTTGTTGTGTAACAATGAAATAGCAAACACAACGAAGTACAGTTTGTGGCTTGACTTTACCCCAGTAGGTTCTAAAGGAAATCCTTGTATCATGGCAGTGTGAATGCATTACGTCACTTTAGATTAGGGTTAATACGTAAAACGTCAGTATAAAATTTTCGTATTTATAAAAGATCGTTCATCAACTTCAATTTCAAAGAAGACGAAGAAAAAACGTACTGAATGCTTTGCATTTAACAGATTGCCTGAACATCATCCAAAGAAATTTTATGGTTTTTTCTATTGCTGGTCAAATAATGCTATACTAGTCTTTACCTGACAACAAAATAAAAGATATAACAAAAAGTTCAACACTTATTTACATAAAATCAGCTTTTGTCATCCCCTTTAATTTACTTCGGTGTTTTTTTAGTTTTTCTGCTAACACGTTGTCACTTACAATTAAATTTGAAAAATGAATTGTGCTTTGCTCTGTTTGATCAGAACATTTTTCTTTGTTGCCTTCCCTACTCTCTTGTCCAATTTTAATTCCCAACGCACTTGACGATTCACTTTCCGAGTGGCTACTTTCTGTCATGTGTTTTATCTTGTATTTAGATTTATACTTCTTTTTCTTCTTTTTGTGTCGGTGTTGTTTTTCACTCTTCCCTTCTGATACGATTTTGGGTTTAACATTTGTCACATTCCATCTCCCCGATACAGTTTCCATCGCCTTAAAATGTTTTTGTTCACCACCGTCAACATCGGAAGTGAACTCATCACTAGAATTTTTCTCCACGTGAGATGAATGTTTCTTTTTGTGTTTTACGCTTTTCTTTTTCTCCCTTCTTTCTCGGTATTTGGTGTAAGAATCTCTAGTCTCTGTTGTAGGGCCTTTGATAAATTCTGAATTTTCCGAGTCAGTTTCATTCCCATCACTTGATTCACGATATTTTGACTTTCGATGTTTCTTTCGAGAATACTTCTTCTTTTTTTTATGTTTCTCATTCTGACTATAGTCTCGTCTCTTTGTGTAAATACCACCAGTTCTACCAACACTGGTATTTAAGTCATGGCTTGTATCTTCTTTTTTTGCAACAGAATTGGGAGAAAATGTCGGTATTTCAGGTCCATAAAACATATTACTTTCGTCTTTTTCTGTTGATGGCAGGGTCTTATTCTCCAAAAGAGATGTTTTTGGACAGAAAAAGATGGATGCATTATCAGAATCCGGTATAATATTCTTAGCACTCCTGTCTTGTAAAGGCGTGTCTAGTGTTGTTATGGTTACAGTCTTGTCGGGGTTTTCGAGATTTTTTTCTGGCTTATTTTTCAACTTGTCCACCATTTCGCTTTCCGATGCTTTCCCTTCGCTTTCGGATGACATACTGAAACTTTCACTTTGGTCTGAATCTGCAAATATTGCTTTAAAAAAATCCATTGAAGGTCGCTTTTCTTTATCGTACAACTCATCGTCAGAGCTATCAGAATGTTCCGTTATATTTTTGTTTATCAACTCATTTAAATGACTCAAAGGTCCGATCACTATTTTTGTTTTGTCTGTAGGTTGTGCTTTTTGGTCCGTCTTATCCAAAACAACCTCTGACGTTTCTTTGTCTTCTACTGTAGGTGCATCGAGCTTTTCTCCAGTAAATTTTTTCACTATCTTTTTATAGCGTGATGGCCCATATGACAACTCTTTAATGTTTTGTTGCGTCCAAGGTAGCTTCATTTCCTCTTGTTCCTTTAACTCAGCCTCGACACTCGGCGTTTTATCATTTCCCGTATATCTAGCATCTGTAATGTGGCTGTTTGTTGGTTTAGGCTCCAAATAAATTCCAATACGTCTTGAACCTGGAAACGGCTCAGGGACATTTAACCTTTTACATAACAAACCATCTGGATGCCATTCATATATCATCCTCGTTAGTTTTCCATACATACCCATTGCAGCTGCCTGTTGGCGGTCTGACTTCTCTTTACTATTTTCACTTGTTATGTCCTCTTTTGGGGTTGGGTGGGTAAATCGAGCTGCCATATTTCTGGACAATGGACGGTACAATGAAGCTGCCCTAAGAAATTCTTCTAATTCTCGTTCCTTTTCCCACTCAGTCATGGATCTACATGTACAAAAAGATAATAATACACAAGTTTCTCATTCGCAAATATAATTAGAATTGAAAACACAATGAGTCATTAACAATTCCTAATTAACTTGTGTACAAAGCCCTATTAACAGCTAATAGAAGTTTGCTAACGAAAAAGGTCTGAATGTCACTCAAAAGGAAGAGAAGTCAGAAAGGCAGACTGAGTAACAGACAATGTCAGAAACTAAATGAACGAGAACGACAGCTTTGTACAAATAAATACATGTATAACGAGAGAGGGAGGGAGAGGGAAAATGACAGATAAAACTACATGATTCGTGGGTTTTTTATTTTACTACATTCGGAAATTGTTGAGGGCATCGATGTTCAGAGAACTTTAAAAATAATGAAATCGAGAAAGTAGTATCCTTTGACAGAGAGCGTATAGTGCTAACGCTAAATCATCAGAGTACCACGTTCGTAGACGCCACGTAGGAACTACTAAATCTTTGTCAAACAATATGGCCACTCGTAAATTTTCATATTTTATCTCGTTTCTCCATTTAAATAATGATAAAACTTAAACGGTACGATTGAAATTAACATTACTTTCAACACCTGGGAGCATTTATCTTTAATTCTGTTTGCCAAGGAGCACTGTTGTGATAATTGGGTAACCCCATATCACTGCAATTTACAAAAATTTATAGCTGTAAACAGTCAAACGTAAATAGAACTTCACATTGACGATTGTTGGATTGACTTAAATACAGGATCAGAAATCTAACAGGATTAGTGGGGTCTAGATACACTCTATTATAATAGAGTGAATCTTGATAATGATAATGATAATTATTATTATTATGTTTCATTCGCTCAATCTCGAGTAAAGATCTCATTCTCGGTAATTTGTCCTGAAAGCGGATAAGAAAAAGTTATCAAAGGTTCCAAGACCTTTTTCGTGGGTGTCCAGATCGGCAGGACTTTTCGGAGGATAAGTGATGTACCCAACAAAGTAGTTTTCGGTATTATTTCCATCCTGATGTTCTTTCTACTTGTTTCAGATATTGATCAGATTTCTTACTTACCATTTCTAGAACTACAATAACATCTGGTACTACATAGGCCTTCTTTAAATTCCAGAGTCTTACAATACCTTGTTTTAATGCTTATAATTTTTCATACTTTCTGTTTCTTTCCCATCAACCTTAGAGTTCCTGGGCACAGCAATATCAATCTTTGCTACTTTTGTTTTTTGCTAATGGTTACAATGGATCATTGTTCCATAAAATTTTGTATTCGTCGCTCTCTACACATGCGTTTGGTTGTAGGAGTACCAGTATTCCCTCCTTCTAGCTAAGCACTCTTGCATAGCATCCAGTGTATGTATTTTGCAACGTTATCATGTCTACGCTTGTATTCTCTCTGTAATAGTTTGGAACATTGTCTTACTATGTGGCCTACAGTTTCCTCTCTTAGGGCTCATGTCCTGCATAAAGGGGAGTCAGCAGTTTTATCAATATGGTGTTTGACGTAGTTTGCTTCAAGTGACTGTTCCTCCTTGATATTAGCGCTTCAGTAGTCGCTTTCAGGTCTCTATTACTCAGCTATGTCAAGGACTTCTCCCAATTAGCCCCTATATTATCGCTAAGAAACTGTCAATGGATCTTTTTCTCATGCAGGAGAGGGAGTAGAAATAGTTGGAACAGTGGAACAAGCATGGAAAGGCTGGACAGCAATGGATTGAGAGGGGCATTTTGCCTAATGAAGAACTTGGCAGCGGAAGTGGGTAGGATTGGATAGTATGAAAGACCATGAGTCAACTCCGAACCGAAAACGGAAGATGCATGGCATCCCGCAAGAAGTGGGGATTTACTACAGCAAGTACCTGCAGCTGTGGATCGGTGGAAACAATGTCCGCCCCCCCTCCCACCACTTCTTAACTGCGCCGTTGTACCAGGCTGCCAACCAGCTGACCTTGCGCTACCCTCATAGGAGCCTTTGGATTGTGTACGTTTCTGGAGTATACGAATCTAGCAGGACAAGAAGAAGGAGAAAAAATCTTTCCAATTTCCAAACAACTCCAATTCTTACGTACCAATTTACGTCTACTCGGCGAATTTCTTTGTGGCACTCACTAAGGTTTTTACAATAGCAAGTGCAACGTGAGTCTTCCAAATATCCAAAGGTCGTGCTTTTTACCTCCCTTAGTTTCTGGTACTTCCTAACTTTGCCTACCTTTTTGTTGCATATCAGAGTTTCAATAGAAATAGTCACCTCTATTGTGGTACAGTTCCTATCCTTCGTATTTTCAAAATAACACTGTGAGATTGCTAGCCTCAGTCAAGGTATCTACACTAAAGGTTTAGGTTCCAAGCACGTTTAAGACAATCAGTTTTGACCGCAGTCTCGTGAGTATGTTCGTGCATCTTTTCTTTTCTTTCCGGTTTAAATCTCTCAAACAGTAACCAATGTAAGACCCTAGCAAAACTGTTATGTCTACTTCTATCTTTCGTTTAGGCTATTGAAAGCTAAATTTAATCTCAAACTACATTCAACTCCTGGTTTTTATTTCTCTGATCACTGATGCAATATTAAGTTTGTATTTGTAAAAAAATGCTGGAAATTGATCATTACTTTGTGTGAAAAATCTCTGCTTCTACAAATTGAAAAAGGAAGAACTGGTACTTGGAAAAACAAACTTCTGGCAACAAAAAGATGGCGTTTGAGGTAAATCTTCATTGACCTCTTAAGTTTTGCGGTACCAGCACCTCCCTTCAAAAAAAAATTTAATTACGTCTTACGAAAATACACAGCTTTTGACGTCAATAATATACTAACCCGTCGTAATGTATGTTCAGTACATTTCCTGATTTTTGAGATTCAAGAAATTGTTCATATCTTTGCTGCTTGGCTTTATCTTTAGAAAAAGGTTTAAAAGAAGAATGAAGTGGTGTGGCGGTTTGCTCTTTTGAGGATGATGGCACTGAAAGATCTACCGCCTTTGATGATGTCAGGTTCTGTGTCTTATTTGTAGGAGACGCCTTTTTTTCAGCAGCAATTAAGTTCTTGGGCACATCTGTCTCCTCTTCAGGCACTGGCGTATCCCACCTAGTTCTTCTTACAGTATGCGTCTTTTCCTTTGAGCTTCCAATTAGTGATATAGCTTTCTTTTTCTCTACCTTTCGATCATCAGTAATACTTGGTTGATCAGAAAGCATCAACGAGCGCTCTCTTGCAGTCAATTGGCCACTGTTAGATACTTCGACGGTATTTTTTTCTGAAGAAATCTGGGAGCTTGTAATCTTATGTCTACCATCATAATTTCTTGGCAGTGTTGGTGCTGGGTAGATAACAACGGATGCTAATACTTGCTTTGCTTTTACAAATCCAATTAAGCAACCTAAAAAAAACAAAATGATGCATTTGATGTTATTTAAAAAGTAGACTCCGTCACAAAGAAAACCTCTCGTCAACAAAGTTCAAGTCAAGTTTCTTGTAAAAAATATTGGGCATTTAATGTACAACCGTTATTACCTCGGGTTAAGATATTTACTTTGATTCTCACAATAGCTATATCTCAAAAGAAAACATGGTAAAAGCATCAGCTTCAGATTACATGTCCAGAAGCTAAAATATTAAAAAACTTACATCAAGTATTCAAATATCTGAATGGAAAGCAATACAGTCACACGTAATCTAAAGATGTAAAATTAATGTAAAATTTTATCCAACATTTGGAACAAGTCGCCAAGGATAGGGTGTCAGTAACAATGTCAAAACTTCTTATCAGTGCTCTATTGGTTGTTGCTCAAAAACTGTTGAATCTAGGGACGCGCGGGGATGTGTAAGAGGATGTGGGTGGGGGCGACGGAGGTCTGTCTTACCAGTAGAATGAAACCTAGACCAAAGCAACTAAGTTCAATAATATTAGTATTGACTGTTTCTTAAAGTTACACTAAGGCTCTGTTAATAATAAAAGAACAACATCATGAGCAATTAGATGCAACAGAAATAAATGACGCAACTGCTGCGCTTAAAACTGAATACAAAGGAGTCGAGTTTATAAATCAAAGGAAAAAAACCTTCGCGAAAAGAAAGAATTGAAAAGGAAATTACTAGGATGAGAGCCAAAAGAAAATGGAGAAAAATCATAAGAAGATTCCCTATTAAGAAAGAGGAAGGTAAAAGTACCGAGGAAGAAAAGTTAAAGCAGAAGAAACAGGCAGAGGCTAAAAGAATAAGAAGATTTGAGGAAAGGAGTAAACAGTTTCGGTAAAGTAGAATTTTTAAATCCAATCCTAAAGTATTATAACGAGAACTGGGAAAAAACAAATGTAAGTTAAGTTTCACCTTTCGGCGAAATTAAAACATTTTGAAAAATAATTTTAGAAGATGATACACATTATAAGGAAGTGGTTGAATAGATAAGAACGCAAGAAGAAATGCTTGGAAATTCACCAGAAGAAGAATGGAAAAATATAACTAGGGAAGACATTGCAGCGGCACACTATATGTATGACCATGCTCATGCTAAATATAAGTTCTGTGTAAACAAAATAAAATTAAGGCAAAGTAGTGTTCCCTGTGTAGAAACAGCAATATTGAGCACAATACGGTCGGCTTGAACAAAAAAAATCCCACAAAAAAACCCTGCTTTTAAATTTAAAGCGGTGCCAGAAATTAACGAGCATTCAGCATCCAAGGCAACAGTAGGTCTTGGCAGGCGTGTGATGCGTTTAACTACAAACGCATCACACGCCTGCCAACTACATACAAAATATTAACAACGAATACAGCAGACAGAACTTACAACCATTTAGAAGAAAACAATTAACTACTAGCTGAAGAGAAACGATGTTGAAAAGGTTGGTATGGTTGCAAAGACCGACTTCTTTTAAATAGAATGATACTTGAAGATAGTAAAAGCTGAGAGAAAGAATTTGAGTACTTCCTGGTTAGACTACAGAAAGACTTTCCACAGTGTTCCTCACAGATGGTTATTCAAGCAATGCAAATCTAAAAAGTTTCAACAGATCTAATCAAATAAATCACACATAGTATGAATACATGACAAAGAACAATGATAATCAGAATTAAAAATTGAATTTTTCAATGAGATTCATTGTCTCATTAAAATCACTCGCACCTCTCACCAACCTACTAAATAACACAGAAATGGGATATGAAATTAAGTTAGTGAGGCCATTAAAATGCAATGTGGATTGGACAAATGTGTCAAAGCATCCTTTAAAGAGGGAAAACTTAAAAACACGTCAAATGTAAAGCCAGATACTACAACTATTATTCACGAACTCGAGCAAGAAGGCGCATATAAATATTAGGGATAGAGGAAGGCAATGGCATCAAACAAGCAACAATGAAAGAAAAGGTCAAAATACTATTGAAGAATTAAGATGGTCCTAGAAAGTGAACTGAATTCATCCAATAAAAACACTTCCATTAACAGATTGGCAATACCAGTGGCAACATATATTTTCAATGTCATTAACTGGTGGATGAAAGAAATCAGAAAAATGGGTACCAAGACGAGAAAAATACTGACAATGCACAGAATGTATCACATCAAAGCAAATGTTCAAAGGATATTCAATGCTCCTTCTTCACTACATCCACCTTAAGGAAGATCCTCTCAAAACCAAAAGACCCAGTCCCACTTGAGGAAAGGAACAACATAGTTTACAGACTACAAGGTAAGGACTGTCCTGCCTCATACATAGGTGAATAAAAGCGTTCCTTGGGTCAAAGAAAAGAAGAACACAAGAGAGCTGTTCAGAAAGGTGACACCACGAGTCATGAAATAGCCGAACACTGCTGGACACAGGATCATACTTTTGAATGGGAAAATAAAAGAATTATAGACAAGGAAATCACCACCACAACAAGAAAAATAAAAGAAAAAATTCATTCCCTGCAATGCAGCAATCACATCAACAGTGTATCCTACACCCTTCCAGTAACATGGCTTCCAGCACTGAAGAAACAAACACAACAAACACAACATAGGTATGGCGCCACTGTCTACACGCACGTCCGCACTACCAAAGTATAAAATAGCAGTATGTATAGCAGAATGTTGAGGAGAAAGAAATGGAGAAGGTAGAAAAGTATTAAGATCTGAAAAGAGAGATACAGTGACTGTGGAAATTGAAGAAAGTAGAAGTGGTACCTATTGTGATAGGAGCTCTGGAATGTGTGACAAAGGGATTTGAGAAGTGGGTTGGGAAGCTTGAGATTTACTGTAACTTAGGAGTGCTTCAAAAGACTGCGTTATTAGGAACTGCGAGAATTTTGCGCAAAATACTGGAGTTTTGAGGGGGAAAAAAGGAAATTCTGTTAGCTCATGATCATTTGTTATGATTCGCCTATCGGCATAAAAATGCGGCGATAACAACAGCCCGACAGGCATTGTAAAAATGAGATAATAATAATAACAGTAATAAATGTCCTGGGTTTGACGATAAACTATTTTCGGTTGTGGAGTTTCAACGTGGGCAAAGTTTCAAAATTAAAAATTGGAATATATCTGATCTACAGTGAATGGATAGAAAAACATGCAAGCTATTAACATCGAACAGGTCATTTCAACCGCAAACTGATGTTGATCGTCTGTACTTACCTAGAATGGAAGGTGGTCGTGACCTTTTTCAATTGGAACTTTGTTATGAAACAAGAACGATAGCGATGAAACGTTATTTGGAATTCCCAAATGATTGGATGATGCAACTGCTTTTGCAACACTAAAATAGTAAAAAGCTTTACTCGGTATTCAGAGAAACTACGAAATTTGAAAATGAATTAGAAGTTGAACCAATAGTTTATGATGAAGACCTCCATGCAACAAAAGTAGCGAAAAAAGTGAACGAACATACAAAAGAAAGGTCAACGCCAGCCATCAGAAAGATACAGTCAGAAGGCTCTACATAGTCAATATGTAATCCGAAGCCAAAGCGATGATGTCGATCAACAAGCAACCCATCAGTGGCTGAGGAGTGCAGGGTTGAGAGCACATCTTTTTTTTACTATCATACTTTCATAACTCTTCAAGAACATTAAATTAAAAGATAAATATCACAGGCGAAATAATTTCATTTTCTAGCAATTTATTTAAATTAATATTTTTGTACAAATCTATATTTCTATACTCATGCAAATTTTTATATACGAATCTACAGGTTTTTTTATCTAAATGTCGTGTGTGTGTCGTACTCTAAAACCTTTGCTCGCCTTAGGTCACTGGGTTGAGTAATTATATAAATATGCAAGATAAGGAAATATGTTAATAATAATAATAATTTGTCCTGGGTATTGACATTAAGCTGCATCCGGTTGTGGAGTTTCGACGTGGGCGAATGAGGTTACCCTTTGCCACAACTACCTTCAGGTCACCCTTGAGCAAGGTGTTGTACCTGTTAGCTCTCCCCGAGACCAATAAATGTCGGGTTGACATCCGGCGGGGGCTAGTCTGCCTTATGGGTGGAGAGGACTCATTAGCTTTGGTTGGCAACCCCTGCAGAGATGGTGTCTCGAAAAAAATACCGGTGGTAGTGTAACCTTAAATTCACTAATTCTGAAATGAGTGTAAAAATGTCAAATCAAATTAATGAAACTAACGGCGTGAATGACGCTGTGAAGGTCTTTCGCCCGGCAGATGCTCCCCGGATCAGCAGCGGGGACACGGTCATCATACTACTGCTAAGAGAAAGTGGAACAAAGAATTAAACGTAGCTGTAATGGAGTGCTACTTTCTAAGTGATCCAGTGAACGAGGTTGGTAAACCTATGCGAGGATATATGCAGAGGATGCATCGTGTTTGGAAGAAAAGAGGTATATTTTACATCAGTGAACAGATCAGGCTAGATCCATAAGGAAAAACGAGCTACTCTCCGAGGTGGAGATTGAAATGATTAAAAGAAGTGTCTTAGAAAAGGAGACAGAAACTGACTTAGATGTTAACATTAAAGATGTAGACCAGAATAATGAAGTAGCATAATCTGAACCTGAGCTTGATGTAGACCTACGTGACGACGTCAACTTACCTGAAATGCCAGTAGAGTTTGATGATGAACACAATGCAGAGAGAACAGAGGAACAACAACAGATAACAGACCAAATATGCGCAATAATGAAGGAAACGGAAAAACACTTTTTCCCGGGATTGACGAAAGCAGACAGAAAAAAGTTAGCAGACGTTACCAAAAGTGTTAATGAAGTGATAGCCCATTTTAAGACAAACACCATAACTGAAACGAATGACCTGATCTTTCCAAAGTCGATGTAAATTACTGGAAAGCTTGGTTTAAGAACCCAAACAAATGAAAGGAAACACCAAAAGAACCCTGGCGGAAACGAAGGATTAAACAGTCAATCGATGAGATTCGGAAGCATATTAATATATTGAAAAGGAAGAAGAACGGTGAGAATGTTAGGCGGAATAAGTACTCTGCATTAGAGCAGAAATATAGGATAAAAGCAAATGGAATTAATCTGCTTATTGAAGAACTTAATCAGAGATAAATTGCAAAATCTCACAAACGTGAAAGGTATGATGAGAGAATCCATCAATTCAGACTTAATAGAACGTTCAGTCAAGATCAAAAGGAAGTTTATCAAGAGTTAAATGGGTCTCAGAAAGCTGAGAAGGTCATACTAGATGCCGGGGAAAGTAAGGCATTCTGGTCAGATATATGGGGGAAAGAAAAGAAGTACAATTCAGAACCGGAATGGCTTAAAAAATTGAAAGAAGAAAAGAAAGATGTACAACAGGACAACTTGATGATTTCTGAACTTCTGGTAAAAGAACAAGTTAAGCGAATATTCAATTGGAAAGCACCGGGGCCAGATGGGGTTCAAGGATACTGGCTGAAACATCTGACAACACTCCATAGCCGTATTGCCCATCAAATGAATGAGCTGGTTAATGGTAATGAGGCAATTCTTGATTGGTTGACCAAAGGCAGAACTGTCCTTTGCCAAAAAGACCCTTCTAAGGGAAACGACGTGGGAGACTTTAGACCAATTTCCTGTTTACCACTAATGTGAAGACTAATGACAAGTATTATTTCTGATNAAGAAGAAAAGAAAGATGTACAACAGGACAACTTGATGATTTCTGAACTTCTGGTAAAAGAACAAGTTAAGCGAATATTCAATTGGAAAGCACCGGGGCCAGATGGGGTTCAAGGATACTGGCTGAAACATCTGACAACACTCCATAGCCGTATTGCCCATCAAATGAATGAGCTGGTTAATGGTAATGAGGCAATTCTTGATTGGTTGACCAAAGGCAGAACTGTCCTTTGCCAAAAAGACCCTTCTAAGGGAAACGACGTGGGAGACTTTAGACCAATTTCCTGTTTACCACTAATGTGAAGACTAATGACAAGTATTATTTCTGATAAAATTAATAAATACCTGGAAGAGAATGAGATGCTCCCCGACGAGCAAAAAGGTTGCAGAAGGAGAAGTAGGGGTACTAAAGACCAACTCATCATTGATAAAGCCATTATGAAGGAGTGTAAGAGATGGCACAAAAATCTGGCAATGGCGTAGATCGATTACAAAAAAAGCGTACGATATGAATCCCAACTACTGGATAATTGAATGTCTAAAGCTGGTAAATGTATCCGAAAACATCATAAAGTTTATTACTGAGTCCATGGAAAAATGGAAGATAGTCTTAACAGCATGGGGTGAAAAGTTATGTGAGGTTGATATCAGGCGGATATATTCCAAGGGGATAGTCTGTCTCCCTTGTTGTTCGTAATTTCCATGATTCCTCTCCCTATATACTAAGAAAGATGGGTACTGTATACACCTTAGGGGCTGTGAAAATTAACCATTTGCTTTTCACGGACGATTTAAACCTGTTTTCGAAAAAAGAAAATGAGATCGACAGTTTGGTGTCTACTGTACACGCATTTAGCAAAGATATTGGGAAGAAATTTGGATTTCAAAAGTGTGGTGTCCTGGTGTTGTAAAGAGGAAAAGTGATTAAAAGTGAAGGCTTAACCTTGACTCATGGTAACATTATAAAAGAAGTCGACCAGAATGGTTACAAATACCTTCGTATTATTGAGTCAGATTACGGAGGGTATAATTAAAGAATCTTTCCGGAAAGAGTACCTTTGGAGGGTAAGACTAATTTTGAAATCAAAATTGCACGGGGGAAATAAGGTAACGGTAATCAACACCTGGGCTGTATCACTAATGCGATATGGTACAGGAATAATTAATGGGACGAAAAATGAACTAGAAAAGGTTGATAGGAGGGCAAGAAAATTAATGACCATGCACCATGCACAAAAACTTAAACCCAAAAAGTGACGTTCCAGGGTTGTATGTAAAGAGGAAAGAAGGTGGAAGAGGACTGATTAGTATCGAGAAATGCGTAAGAGCTGAATAAAATAATTTGGCATGGAACGTTTTAAATAGTAGAGAGAAGATGCTCCAGATGGTTAAAAGTCAAGGTCTTTTGAAAACAGAAGGATGTAAGGACCCAGAAGCTATTAAGAGAGAGGGAACGGTTGACATGATAAGTGAGTGGAAGGAGAAGAGATTGCACGGACAATTCTTAGAAGAGAATGGAGCCGTTGATTGGGATAAGACTTGGGGTGATTAAGTAAGGGTAGTGTGTGCTACTGTTAAGAACATCACAGAAAGGGTTGGACTGATTTGTGCCTTTAGTCAGGAACCCAACAGATGACAATTCAAGAAACAAATTCTCGAAATTATCAAAGTCGATAAGTTTTTCCCTTGTGATGGCTTCTATCGATGGATTTTGTTACAACTTTCAACAACAATTTTGTAAGAACAATTTTTTCTTTATATCAGAGAAGACTGTATATTCCGGAGTACAGATAGCGATCTTTCACTGTGGCACTGAGCAAGTTTTTAAAAAGTATTACTATTATCCGGGCCCGCAAAGAGCTATTAATTTTATCGTGCACGATATTGAAAAAAAGTTAAGGTAACAAGAACAAAGCAATGTCTCATTTTTATATCTACCGCGTTAAACAGGTGCTGACGTCTTGGTTATACCTCTAGTTGTGTTTCGGTGAGGCTATAAAGTGTACAGTTTACAAAATTAATTCGTTGCCGGGGGAACAAGTAATTGTTACTGAACAGCAGATAGATTCAAACACCAGTACAGAAACTAAAAACGTTAAACGGAAATTGTTAAGTTAAATAACTCCAATTTTAAAGTATTCTTTTGTATACGTTGTGTAAATTATTTCCTCATTCCACTTTGTCCCTTCAATTTCATGATATTGACAGCAATTTCATTTGAAATTTAATGTTCGAAACTAGACTTGGCTATTTTCCCGTTGCCATTTGGTTAAAAAAAATCGATTTTGGAATTGATATTGTTTGTCAGACGGAACAAGTCTAAAGTGCCCAAATAACAAATAAAATTCCTTCGGTTATTTCAAAAATCGATAAATATTGTATATATTTTTAGGTTTTATTAACGTACATAAATCTTTTAATCTAACGCTGCCTTCTTTTCCTTTTAAAGGCTCTCTGTCCTACCGAGGCATTGCGTATAACAGAGTTGGTTTCTCTCGCTCAATTATTGCAAAGCACAATTTTTTTCTACTTATCTTTTCTGGCAGTAACACAAGAACCTCTCTTATAATACGTGTTAAGGCGACCCATTTTCTACTTTATCTTCTTATCTCTTAATCCAGTTAAGATATCTTATTAGACATATATCATTTCTACGTATACTAAAAGGCTCAAACATATCACGTACTTGTACAGTTTATTCATCGAGTCACCAGGTAAAAGTCTCTGAAATTACAGAGCTTAAAGAGTGTTGTAGTGACAAAATGACAGTTAAAACGCATGACCATTTTAATAGCACCACTTTAGAAACATCAGATATTCTTACAATATTATTGTTCCAATCATATTTACCTTTCATGCCCTTTTGTATTGGTGGGCCACTCCAACCAAACTTTCTCGTATCATTACTTTCATCAAAGCCAATTGTCATATCGTATTCTGCCATATTATCTCTTTCATATATATCTTCGTCGTCATCTTCGAACGCCCCAACGCCAAAAGCCTATAAAAGATAGGCAAAAAATACGTATGAGAAAATAAATAAGAAACATTCTACCTCATATTAATACGAAATCAGTTTAAGTTAACTAGACTGAAGGAGCAAGAATTTAGTAAAAGCATTTTAACGCATGGGAAATTAATCTAATTGACTTTAAATTATTGTTTATTACTCTTGCGGGAAAATGACAAACGACAAAAATGGCTGCTGGTAAACAACTTTGATGTAATTTAAGGGATTAGTTTCAGAAGCCTTTTCTGTGACTTTAGACTATTTGAACGTCTGTGGTTGAATGCAAACTGTATATAAAACATGATACTTTGGCAGAGTGATTGATAATGGTCAATCTTCGGTTAGACGGAAAATAAGCAATGAAAAAGTCAATTTTGATGCGATGGTCCTAAATCTAACCGTTGAGTATTTCAGCCTTACTTATCATTCTTTCAAAGGCATCCCAGGAAATAGTATCATTAGCAAGCATCACATCACATTTATGGTGTCTTGCGTGCTTTTTGTCCCACTTTCTCTTGATCTGTTACTTCCTTTCGGGTCTTTCAGAGATGGGAATCTGTCAAAGACAAGAATGGGCCCACTGTTTACCAGGGATACCATCAATGAAAGACCCAGTTTGAAGCTATATCGCAGTCATCTAAAGGATGAAAAAAACCTGACAGAAGTTATCCTTTCTCAGCATAAAGGGTTGGGAATTTATCTAATCACCTTGACCCAGAGAAAAAATTGGTTAAAGGTGAAAAGACACACAGAGTACCCCAATAAATTAAAAGTGAATGGAAGCCAACATTGTGCACTTGCTCTCAAATTCACATCTTGTTTGAGACTACTGAATTTGAAGAGGAACATTGGTACCATGAAAGCACAGTGAAAAGTGAATATGATAGACTCATATCCCAGCAAAACAAAGTGGATAGTTAACAGGAAAAACAGCTGGTTTGAAAGAATATTCTATGTTATCAATAGTATTCTCAAAAGCACTTGAAAATAAAATTTATGAAAAACATGTATTTGTAACTTACTTGACCCCTAATACCTCTTTTCTCTTTTCCTGTTGGCTTGAATATCTCAGCAAGAGAACTTGCTCCGGTAAACACTGCTTTAGCAGGGTCAATACCACTGTATCCTATTCCATGAAAATTATCTTTGGGTAGAAAATTTATTGGTACAACATCCTTTGGGGCAAACAATATTTCTTGTGGTAAATCATCAACAGCTGAAGTCACCTACATAGATTAAATTAGAAAATAAAAAGTAAAAACATTACTTCTGTTACTTGTGTACCACAAAATCATGTGTTAGTAATATTCTGCTACTGGAAATAGCAGGAATAATTATTCTGCTGTTTGAAGAATAGGAACTTTAATAAAAAAACTCATGTAGCCTTTTTATCCAACGAAGTAATAAATAGCAATACCAAAACAATAAGGAACACAAATATGATAACTGCCTGTTTAGGCCAACATTTCAAAGATTTCGTCTTCTGCCACCCTTCTGTCATTATTAACTCTTGATTTGTTTTTCTATTACTTTGATGCATCCCAGCCCAATTTTTAAAAAAATTAAGGCACAACTGTATCTATATTAAAGAACTTAAGAGATTCTCTACACTTCTAGTTTGTTTGAGCACTCTTTAAGTTGTGAAACAGGTATATAATTAATTTAAATAATATTATTTCTCCTGTATACATATATTTCTGCTAAAATATTATAGTAAAATTAACATACCTTCAATTACTTTTGTATATTATCTCCTCCTTTGATAAAGAGCATGCAGCTCAACTATAAGCTTGAGTCTAGATGACATAATTTACTGGATTTGATTTTAGTCAGGTTTATTGTTTTATATTAGCTATCACCAATTCAATCTTTGTTACATTTCTCTTTTGCAAAGCTTTTACTATTAAGGCATAACTAAAAGGAGCTTTATCTAATCACTTTAGGCACAGTAGTTTTGTATGACTACACCTCTATTTTAAGCTTGACATGCCACTTGAGGTAATGTTGTCTGGCTTCATGAATTGTAGTACAGCCACATACAGTAGATGTACAGGGGCAATTTACCACTGGATAATTTATGTCCTGTGGGCTGTTTGAGCATATTGTACAAACAGTATTGTCCACATGACTCCAAACTCTGGAAGTTGACTTTTTTACATCCATAGTCATTAAAAAAACAAAGCAAACCTCTCTCCAATATCCCATGTATATATTTCCTTCTTAAATGGTTTGCACAATTGTTCTCTGGCAAGAAGCTACCAAATCTTCTATACAAGCATATTTTGGAGAAAGGGGTAGACAAACTTTGCCCAATAAGGCATTGAAAATTTCCTCAACTAGCAATCGAGTAGCATATAAATAAAATTATAATTATAAATTATTTTCAGTCCACTGCACAAAAGGTGCAGTGGGCTGAAAAAGATAAACGTGGACCCTAACTTCTTATGCAAAAGATGTAGATGTGTGGCACGACCTGTGGACAGCAAAACCCAACAAACAGTTTTTGTTGGCTCTGATGTGCTTGAGGTGGTGTCTTCTTTCTGCTACCTCAGTGATACACTCTCTGCAGCTGGTGGTTGTTCACTTGCCTCAATCACTCATATAAAGTCTGCTTGGAGCAAGTTCAAGGAGCTTCTCCCAATCCTGTCATCAAGACATCTGACACTGAGGACACATGGAAAAGTATACAATACTTGTATATGTAGTGTCATGTTGTATGGCAGTGAAACATGGCCCATGACCAAGAGTGACTTATTGTGCATGCAGCGTAATGATAGGGCAATGATTAGGTGAATCTGTAGTATCAGACATGACCAGGTGCAGACAACTCCTTCAAGCCAATTGCTGTCCAAGCTAGGATTAGCTGACATAATACACACTATGAGGGAACGGCCTCTATGCTGGTATGGCCATGCCCAGTGATCTAGTGGCACAATCAAGCAGGCAGTAGACTTTTCTGTGGATGGACGTCAGTGACCTGGGCGACCAAGAAAGACATGGCACAATGTTCTGAAGGATGACATCTCTGGCTGGGGCCTTGGTTCAAGTGACCCCATGAATAGAGCCACCTGGAAATCTAGTGTGGGATATGCCATGCTTGCAGCTAGCCAGGCATCTGGAGGGAAGCCCACCATCATGGAGGATGCTTCCAGACCTGCACGATAATCNAGGATTAGCTGACATAATACACACTATGAGGGAACGGCCTCTATGCTGGTATGGCCATGCCCAGTGATCTAGTGGCACAATCAAGCAGGCAGTAGACTTTTCTGTGGATGGACGTCAGTGACCTGGGCGACCAAGAAAGACATGGCACAATGTTCTGAAGGATGACATCTCTGGCTGGGGCCTTGGTTCAAGTGACCCCATGAATAGAGCCACCTGGAAATCTAGTGTGGGATATGCCATGCTTGCAGCTAGCCAGGCATCTGGAGGGAAGCCCACCATCATGGAGGATGCTTCCAGACCTGCACGATAATCAAAAAGAACCGATTGTATGTATGTATGTATATTCAATATTAAGATTCTTAAGGAAACTAAAACGTCCTCCTTAAAACAGAAGTTGTGATAGAAAACCATAGAAAATCAATACATATTTCATAAACCATGGCTTGGGTTTCCAAATGTACACATAGTCAAGTTATTGCTTCTCCAACTCAAAAAGGGTTCATCTTTTTGCTCCAATGCCACAGTTTGGTTTCTTTGGGGGCCTTTACTTCCTTTTAACTTCATCAATAAATTTTATTTACTAAATCTTTGGGGTTTTTTTCCTGTGAACATTTACACTTGTCAACTTATATATTTCCTAAACTGTTCCATTATAAAGAAAGAAGAAAATATGTAGAAGTTTTTAAGGATTCAAACAAACATTTAAACTTAGTGCTATGTACTGAGATGGAAAACAATTTTGACAGCTAAAAAACCTCATCCATTCATCCAATGGAAATGGATGCATTGCAACACTTGGATTCAAATTTGCCATTTATGGCTTGAGCCCCTTATTTTACTCCAATAAGAACAATGGATGGTTAACCTTTAATTGCACCCACTTCCATCATAAGACCATATAAGCTTCCATCTCCATCCAAACTGGAGTTTCATCAATGGTATGTAAATTAAATAAGGAAAACGAATTGTGTGCTAGAAGTTATTAGATATGCAATATAAACAACATGAGCTTGATGGTGAAAAGCGCTGAATCTTTCTTTTGAGTTGTTGTCTTTAGTCTAAAGAACAATATATTGCATTGTATAAATATCTACAAGCAGCCTGTACCAGCTTGGAAACCTTTTTGGCCCATTAAGTCACCTTCATACCTTTTACTATACAAACATTCTGTCTAAAGTATAGCATTTGACTGTGATAACTGTAAATCCACTGCACAATTTAATCTTTAATATTCATATCTAAGAGCAGCCTTCCAGTTCCTTTGAGATGCACTTTTTTGAATCTTGTTTTCAGATCTTTTCATCACTGTCACACCATACCAATATTCATTTCAGTTCAACTTCAAATTGTTTGGCTGCTTTTTCTACACATATCTGATCTGTATATCTGATAGCATATTGATTGAACTGCATTGTGGAGGTTTTGTATTTTTTCCTTTGTGAATCATAGCTTGAATATCAGCCTTTGAAAGCTCCACCTTGATATTATACTTTATTTCAAATTGTTTTGTCATATAGCTTTCACTATTAAAGGTCATGCAAATGACTTGTAAAAAATTGAATAAAACCCAGTGTAAATATAAGTTTAAACAGTATTTTCCAATTGCAATGCAATTAAGTTAAAATGGAACTAGAATATAAGTGGTTTGGGAAAGGTTGCACAATCTGAGGCAAAGATTTCCTCGATATTCTAAATTTGATTCAAGCTTTATTCTTTTTTCACTTGTAAGAAAGTCTGATATTATTCTGGATCATGTCACTTGTGCATATGATATGCAATGACACTATGAACCAACTTTGTCTAGGTATGGGTTATAACATTTTTTATGGGTGTCTAGAATTTGGTATCAAAAAATTCACTTTATTGCATCCTTAGCCAGATGCTCACATTGAAGAAATAGCTAATGATAATGAGCAATTATGACTTTAATCTAATGGCATTTTATTGAGATACCAAATGCTAAAATAACATTTCAGTGTAGAAAACATATTCTTACTTTTCTGTTCTGTTTTTCTCCAACTCCTTGACCTTCTTTCCATCCCATCATATTTAATAAAGAAACACCAATAGAAATTTGAGTTGGTAGGATGAAATCACTGTGATCAAATCCACCTGGGATTGCACTTTGAATTACACCTTCCTTAACTGCTTGATCAAGAATAGCTCTTTTTCTTTGGACTTCTTTTTCTCCTTAAAAACCAAAACAAAGTATGATGTCGATTGTCAAGAACCAAATGGAGAAGATTTAATTAAAATGTCTTAAAATGATGGAACATGATTGGTACATAATTCTTTAAGATTTCAAATACACTTAGTTCTGGATTCCTTAATTGTACACAGTAAATTAACTTAACACAGGTGTTCATTAACTATCCAGGCTATTAACAAAGCACCCTTAAAGACTGATTAAGGATTTCAGCATTAAAACCATCAGTGGGTTTTGCCCAGTTGATTATATTTTTCCCCAGAACTAATTATTAGGTGCTTAATGACACTGGCAAGAAGATATAAGCTGGACAGTGTTAATGGGTTTAATAATGAACTGACTTTGTCACAGCTGGCTTAAGCCTGATTTGAGAGAAGGGAGGGGGCAAGGCATGGAGCTACCAGCCCAAACTACTGTCACCAATTCCATGAAAAAAAACCACAAAAATTCTCACCACATCAAGTTTTGGGGTCACAAAAAAAAAATATTGATTACTGATTATTTAGTATATTCACCTTATTTCATTCACTATTTTTTTCTGTTAGAGTAATGACTTACTAAAATAGGCTATCATCCAGTTCTCTAGTGATCTTCTATATATCTTCTATCCTTTAAATCCTCTTTGAGCACATTCTGTCTTTCCATATCCACTTTAATAGTATTACAGTATATCTGACTTTATCAACTTTTTTGAGGCACTGCCTACTTTCAGCATTATCACTACCTGAATCTCATATCTCACATCCCTTCTGTTTACAAGGCCAATCATTGCTATTTTTGTTTTAATGTTCTGAATGGGCTTCTTATATATAAAGCAGTGGTTCCCAAACTTTTTTGGCCTGCAGCCCCCTTTACACTTAAGGCATTATGCTGAGGCCCCCTTGTAAATGTTCATAAAATTTACACATAAACCTTTGCTGAAAGTAACATATAGTTTAATACTATTGCAACAAAAGTTTGTTTTAAAGTTTTTTCACACTGCATGTTTCAAAATATAAATATGTATTTAACAAGTACTATATTGTCATTTATACACAAAAGATTTATTCTACATATTCAGTGAGCAGGATGTGGTTGTTTAGAACTACACAAGCTGTCAATTCTTGGTGATATTGCCAAGAAGCATACACAAAGGTCATTCTCTGGAGAAAGTCTAGATCTGTATTTGTTTTTCAGATTCATCAGTGCCGAAAATCTGGCTTCACATAAATATGTTGTTGCAAACGGTAGCAAAATCATAACTGCCTTTCGAGATAACAATGGATACTCGGTGGCTACAGTGAGCCAGAATTTTAAAAGATGTTGCTGCATAAAACTGATTTTTAAAGTTCTGTCACAAGATATTTTGACCAATTCTTCCAGCTCATCTCCTGTAAGCTTGCTATCAGCTACTTCAACAATAAACAGATTTCTAATCCAGTCAAAAAATATTTGCCAAAATGGTCAGTCAATGATAATAAATGTTGTTCTACCTCTGCAATTATCACATCACTATTTACAGAACCATTGTTACTCAGATACTTATCTAGTGCAGGGAACATATCTAAAGTTTTACTACAAACTTTTGTAGAACATAAGTTAAGTTTTTCCTGAATGCCTCTATTTTGTCATGACTAGACCAAATATTTGAATTTCATCCTTGTAATAATAAATTCAGTTCATTCAGTTTGTTAAATATATCTGCATGATAAGCAACTTTACAAAGCCATATTTTGTCAGCCAGTATCAAAGCCAGTTGAGCATGCATGAACATTAACAATTCTTATCCAAGTTCTAACAGATGCTGAATTATTTTACCTCATGATAGCCATCTTACTTCTGTGTGAAACAACAAACTGGAATGCTCAGCACCCATCTCCTCACAGAAAATTGCAAACAAATGACTGAACAGTGGTCGGGTTTTAATGCAATTTATCACTTTGATACAAGATGGCAAGACTTTGGATAAAGAATGATCAAGTTTTTGGAACCAGAGCTTCTCAATGAATAATACAATGTGTTGTAGTGATACTAGGCACTACTTTCTTAACATGTGCAACAACACCGGAGTAAATACCAGTCATTGATGCAGTGCCATCTGTACACACACCAATACACTGGCTCCACAGCAAGCCCAAATGCACAAGGAAAGAGTCAAGTACTTTGAAAACTTCCTCCCTGGTTTGTTGAGGAGGAATTGGATGACAAAATAGAAAATCTTCATGCATTTTGCTTTATAATACTCTTATTGTCCCGATAGCCACCTATGCTCCCGAAACATGGATTCTAAAAACAGAAGATGAGCAAAAGTTAACTGTCTTTGAAAATGATTGCCTGAGAACCTTGACAGGTAAAACTAGATTAGACAAATGTAAAATTAGTCACATCAAAAGCACACTGGTACTAAAAAGAAGCATCATTGACATTATCAAACAGAGAAGATTAAATTGGTTTGGCCATGTAGTACGAAGAGGTCCTCAAAGCAATGTCCTACGCACTTACAAGGAAGAGTTTCCTAGTAAGAGGTCTCGTGGTAGGCCTCCAAAGCATTGGAAAGCCCAGATTAGACAAGATCTTGCAATACTGCTGTTAACTGCTGAAAGACTTGCATAGGATAGGAAGAAATGGAAAGATTGTGTTTCTAAGAAGTGTGCAAGGATCCATTGAGGATTATGCAATTAAGTCAAGTAAGTCAAGCTACTCTCAGTGCCACTAAATACAATTCCCTTAGTAGGTTTTTATTTGATCCTGTTGACTTTTTAAAAGTCACTGTTTGTTTTAAATATTCATCTTTTTTTTCTGTCAAAAAATTATTTTGCTGGCAAACTGAGGATGCTATGTTGTTAAATGTCTCTGCAATTTGTTTGGTTTTTGAGCTTCCTTTGACAACAGCTTATTACAAAGCAAACACTGTGGTTTATTAGCATCAGACACTCTTTCAATAAATCCAAATCTAATATAGTCCTAATCATATTTTCATCCTTTGTTTTTCTGAGAGGTCTCTTGTTTCTCTATATAAGACTGGTTTGACTTCACACAAGCTTTATTTATCAAAAATTATCCATGAGCAGTGCTAGCACCCTGAAAAGAAAGAAAAGTTGAGTGTGCAGATGGTCCAGATCTTGCATTTGTAAAATAATACATGTGCAAATAACATTGGTATACTTATGGGTGATAAGGCAAGCTTTATGTCATTGAGACATTAACATTTTATATCTGTATTTTCTTTCACAAATAAATGAACAATAATTATATAACAAAAAACTTTCAGTACCTGTGTGCTTTTTAGCTACATCAAAAATATCTGAAGGAATGCATCAATTCAAAGTGAACAAAAATTTCCACTCTTGTTAGTTCACAAACCACAAATTTTATTATTTACCAGTTTCATATTACATATGACTGAGTGCCAAAAGGTGTGCTTCCTGTGGTAACTTTATTTTCATGCTCAAGAAACTAACAAAACAGTGTTTCAGTTGTTGTTGTTTTGTGGTGTTGTGTGTAAATATATTTGAAGAAATAGTGGAGATAGTCTGAAGAATGAACTTTAGAAGCGATTTAGAAGAAATGTCAGCTTAAATGCATAACTTTGGGAGAATCTGGGAGTTCAAAAATGGACACAGAACTTCGGCTTTGGCAAATTTGTCACCTTTCATTCACACTGCAACAGATCTCTTCCAGATTATACATAATAATAACAAAAACATTACTTTAATGGCTCACAAGAAAAGTATACTTCCCGCTTGCCTATCTGAGGGACATTTGATCATGAAAACTAAAGAGGTCGCACATTACCTCTCTTAAAACTGGGTGCATTGTTTGAACCTGATTAAACACAACAATAATGTGAGAGATGGCCAGAAACGATTCGATTTGCTGGAGTTTGATGTCATCAACTATTTTGTAATTTGGGAAACTACTGTTATAATTATATATTCATTTTCTTAGAATTTCTGTTTTTCTAGATAACAGGTAACATACAACTGTGATTGAATAAAAAACAAACATTTCTCAAGTTTGTAGAAACTAATTGTCTTTTTAACTATACCCAATGAATTTCTGACACCATATGACTAACCAACTTCCCCTATTTTAACAAAAAAATGAATTTATTTGGCACAAAGTTCAGTTGAAGGTCAGTTGTAACATTTTTTGACTGGTAATGTACAACTGTTGCTTGATTTAAGGATAACGTATGACTGAATTAATTTCATATTCAGCAACAATTAAAGTAGCAATTATTTTTGCTAACCACAGAGTTTTTATTTCGATGTTAAATAGAAGTAAAGGTTGAAGGCTTTTGACATGTCTTTCATACTAGCTAGTGGAAAGTTAGTTTTATTTAGCGAGTTGAGAGCACAATGTTACAAGAGAAGAGTTTCTTGTAACAGTAATGTGCCACGTCATTAAATCAAAGGCATTACTTAATCACTGTACTGTTAAGCACAGGGCTTACTAACTACTATTAGGATTTCAAAGTTCACAATCAGCAGAGGTGATAGTGATGTAATTCAATGTCAATTTGAAATGGGTCTTGTTTTTCTCTTTATTAAATCTGTGCAAGGGTTAGATGTTAGTGTTACTCAAATATATTATTGTATCAATAACATACCACCGGAAATTTATTATCTTTGTATTTTTCTGTATAATCGTGATGCTTTTCACATGAGAAACAAACTGGTTGTTAATAAAAATAAATTTAACTTTGATTTTTCAAATTTAAATGCACCAAACCTTAGTATCATTTAACATATATATATATATATCAAAATTCTCACTCTCTCCTGCACTATTTATTACACTTGTCTTGCACCAACTCTGACTTCTGGTACAAATCTCTTCCCAAGACAGTACTCTATAAGACCCTGTGATACTGTAACATACACTCGCTTATAATCCAAAAAAATCATAAAAAATATTTCTGGTGCTTGAACCTCATCCTCTCTTGAAACACCCTTAAACAGTACATTGAACTATTGATCATACTGTCTGGAACCCACAATTCCTCTCAATGCTAGCAACCATCTCTCTAATTCCAGTCTCAATAATGTGGTCCTAAAACTTTAAGCAACATGATAATGGTTTAATTTCACTAAAGTATGTGAAGTTCAAGGGACTACCCTTCTGCCTGGGTATTGTTCAAGTCTTGCTTTTTCTCTGGCCATCTAGTATCCTAACTCTTCTGGCCTCCTTCTGAACTATGGTCATTCAGGTTACTCCAGTAATGCAAAGTTCCTTTAATACATCAACCTGGAACCTATCTGGTTTCCTTGCCTTATCAGTTGCCAATCTTATTTATTTTTGTAATTTCTGTCTAATTTGTCTGTCTTATCACCCCCTGAACTGTGTCTGCTGGCTCTTGGCCAACACTGTTATTTGTGGTATTGAGATGATCAATGAAGTACTCTTAATCCCCCTTTCCTTGGTCTCACTGTTCTCTGATAGTCACACCTTTCTTTTCTTTTACACAAATCACCTAGTTAATATTTGAAGCTCTCTCCTTCTCTGTCTGTCTGTCTGTCTGTCTGTCTGTCTGTCTGTCTGTCTGTCTGTCTCTCTCTCTCTCTCTCTCTCTCTCTCTCTCTCTCTCTCTGCTTGTTTAATAAAGTCTAAAGAGAACCTTAGTACCATTATCTTTGCAAATGCTTTAAAAACTTTTCAAAAACACTTTCCTTGCTATTTGCAGCTTCTTCTAAAAACTGTTAGTTTCTTTTTCTCATAATTTTTTATTTTCACTGACCTTTATTCACTGTTAGGCTAACTATTATAGGAGAATAAACTCTTCAAATGGTTGAGACCTATCTATGTTAGAATCAAAACAAATTCTACAACTACTCTCTTCACTTCTTCAACGTTTCCAAAGCTGTACGTAGAAAATTAAGCAATCAGAACTTAGCTACACATCAAATAGTCTCTGTAGTCTTAGTTAGTCTATTAAAAGACAGTAACTATGATTCCTAGTCAATGATCAGGCTTTTTAAAAGTTGATATGCATTTTTGTGCACTCTGATGTTGACAGGCCATTTTGTCGCTTCACCACACCAGCTGAGTCAAACTACTCACCCATCGAGGGGGAAGCCCTTGCTGTCACCTACAGTTTGGTCAAGTCGAGACACTACAAAATAGCTGTTGACCACAAACCCCTCCTCGGATTGTTCTCCAACAGATCTCTACATGACATTCTAAATGGTCGTCTGCATAACGTGAAGGAAAAGACTCTACTATCGCTTCAAGATGCATCACATTCCAGGAAGGAAACATCACACACCAGACTGCACATCACATCCCAGCGGGCCTAACAACCCAGAGGTCAATGTTCCCCCAGATTCAATCTTAGCAGTTTCAACAAAAAAGGGATTTGGACCACCGCCTGCTCATGAAGTCCTTGCAGCTGCAACCACTGGAACCTCTGATTCCAATCTCACCTTCGAAGAAGACATCAGATCATCCCTCACAGCTGCCACCTCAGTAGCAACTCTATCCATCACTTGGGATATGGTGAAGTTAGCATCTACAAGTGACAACGACATCAGACAATTGGTATCCTTAATCGAAGACAGATTCCCAGACAAAGCGACTGACCTCCCTAAAGCCTCCAATGCTATCATCAGTTCCACAATAACCTATGGACAATGGAGGGGGTACCAATCTCCAATGAAAGAATTGTCATCCTGTCTTCCCTGCTACCACAAATCCTCGACAACCTTCATGCTCCCCATCAAGGAGTCACATCAATGATTTCCCACACTAAAGCATCTGTGTTTTGGCCAGGTATAACCAATGACATCAAAGACAAGTGTCCCCGATGCCATCACTGCAACTTCATGGCACCATCCCAACCTCACCTACCACCAATGCCACCTTCTCTTCCTGAGTACCCATTCCAACTCATCTGCTCGGACTTCTTCCATCACAAGGGAAACATCTACCTCATCTGTCGACCATTACTCCAACTGGCCGATCGTCGAATGATCAAGTGAAGGTAGCAGAGGACTTATCAACAACCTTCGCCATACTTTTGTCACATATGGCATTCCATATGAACTCTCATCAGACAGCGGTCCAGAATTCATTGCTGGGAACACCAAAGATTTTCTCAAATCCTGGGGTGTTCGACACCGCATATCGTCCATCAGCTTCCCACATAGCAACTGCTGTGCCGAAGTAGGGGTCAAGACAGTAAAGAGGTTGATAGTTGGCAACACTGGACCAAATGGTGAAAATGTGTGATGCTCACTTATCGCAACACACCTGAAACTGGCATCTCCTCCACAATATGCATCTTTGGCCAACCGACAAGAAGCAGCATCCCAATTCTTCCAGGAAAGTATCTGCCCCACCCCACATGGCAAGACACCGTTTGGAAGAGAGAAGAAGCCCTGAGGATTCACCACTTCAAGATTGCAGAATTATTGTCACTGGGTACTCAACGGTCCCCTCCTCTTCATGCTGGAGACCATGTTCGAATTCAAAACCAAGTTGGACTGAACCCAGGAAAGTGGGACAAGACTGGACAAGTCATCGAAGTCAAGCAGCATGATCAATACATCGTTAGAGTCGATGGATCTGGGAGAGTCACTCTGCACAAAAGGAAGTTTCTACGACAATTCATTCCTGTCATTCCTACTACAACTCATAACCTTCTACTCATTTACCCACAAACTCAACAGCTAGCAAGCGAAACTGTCATACTCCAACCACAAGTTGATGTGACAGCATCTCCTGCAGATGATTGTGAGACAATTCAAGAAGATCAATCCCATCCACTGCCTCCTGTCATTGATGCACCATCTGAAGGGACCCACAACACCAGCTCACCAGATGCACACACTGGACTATCTACTGACTCGAGCCATGCATCTACAATCCCTCCAAGCTCTCCCAGTCCCAACACCTGATAGATAACCCCTACTGTCCGTACACATCACCACAAGCCACCATCGTACCTTGAGGATTATGAACACTGAACAAAACAAATTGTTGAACACTGGACATGACAATTAGTTGAACTAATGAGTGTCGCAATTTATTGAACAATGTCAGACACTCACGATGTCATTACTTTACTTCATGGACACTGAATGTTGCATTTCACATATGCTATATGTTACAATTTATCGTCACAACTCTCCTTGCGAGATCCTTATGACTGGGGGGAGATATAGGAGAATGAACTATTCAGCACCATTATATACTTATTTTATATCTTTTGTCTTTATCCTTTAGATTCTAACATTGAAAGAATATTACCGAATAATAAAAGCAAATGGTTGAGACCTATCTATGACCATCTTAATTCCACTCCATGCCTTATTTTTGAGATTTTTTTCTCTCAAAGTTTCATCTAACACTTTTTTGCCAATCATATTGTGATCTAGTAGCTGTTGTTCCTGTTTAGATTACTTTAACAATACCTGACATCAGTGTATTCCCTGAGTCACATCATCTCACATACACGATTATTTAAAAGTCAAGCCAGTTTAATTTCTTCTGCATTTCCTTTCTGTCTGTACTTCTGTAAGTCCAAGTTTGTAAATCTATTCCTCCTCAAGAGCTTGAGTTAACATTTCTGGAGGTGATCTTTATGCTAGAGTGTTTTGAACACTTTTTTTCTTAATGACACTGCTGGGTTGGGGGGGGGGTTGCCAATGCCCTTTGCAAACTGATAAGATTTTGGACTCAATCATCATAAACCTAAGGATAGTTCCCATGGCTGTTTATGGGCTTGATCAATCTAAAGATTCTGGTCTAGATTCAATTCCTTTAGTTGTTATGAAAGAATGGGTGTGCTTTTCAGCTATCTTTATTCTGTCCAAACTGAGTTATATAAACCCTAGCAAAGGCTTCTAAAGCATATTCAGTCAAAACCAAGATAAGTTAATTAAAAATATACATTCATAAAACAAATATTTTCAGCCAGTGATAAATTGGTCTCATGTATACCACCTTTAATAAACCAAAGGTTTCAATTAATGAGAAGTTACATGACCCTTGCGAATTCCTTAACTTATTTTATCTGACAATGACAAATATTCTGTCAGCTATTAGTTGGTATAATTTCCTTCTGAAAATCACAGTTCACGCATTAGACTAAGCCCTTAATGTCAGCTCAAAGAGCTGTAAAAATGTTCTGTAAAAATGTGACAAATCTTTTCTCCATGACAACTTAAGGTCAGCTTTGCGACGGCAAGCTCTTGAAAACATGCTAATTTTCTCATGACCGGTAAACTTTGGTCTTCTTTTCATTTACAAATACTCAAAAATTTGTCTGCAGTAAAGAACTGGTTCAGCAACTGTCTACAATTTGTAATCAACAAATTGTACCATTTATCTACTGTTTACAAGTAACCTTGGTGCACCAAGCTCGATTCTTTAAAATGGAAATCATGGATATGAAATAGATTTTTTACCTGAAGTAAAGCTCCCTCTTGTGAAAACCTGCTTTGGTGCAATGCCAAACTCTCCAAAGTCTTCATCATCCATAAAATCTTCCGGTCTTTGCGATTCTGACTCTGAATGCTTCTTTGTTCTTGATGATGTAAATGTTGCTGGTGTAAAACCTTCTTTCGAACCAACAGAGTTAAAGTAGCCTGCAGAAAAACCTCCTGTGAAAGCTCCATGAAAGCGCCTTCGTCCTCGGGAATCGACGGCGAATTGATCCTCAACACCAAGTGGCTTTTTGCGTGGTTGGTCTTCATCTGGTACTTCGAATGGAGTGCCAATCGTCACATAGGAGTCTTCATCGTTATCAGAATCGCTTTCCATGACAATTTTCTATCAATGGTATCAGTATGATCAATATACAGTTCTGGCGCAGAGCCCTTCGATTATATTCATTGGACCTGGCTGGTGAACATGTTTACTAATCTAAATTGACATCCTTTCCTGGTTCATGTCTTGCACAATGTTGCACATTGATGTTCCACATTGATGTTGCTCTTGCTCAAAACGAGGCAAACTATGTCAAAATATCTGTGGCAAAGCTGTCATGTTGTGATGAATTTTGCGAACATATTCATTTTACAATCAAATAGACAATATGAGAAGGAACACAAATTGATAGTGTCTTAAGACAAGGGATTTAGGATTTGAATCAAAATAGGTACTTCAAAATTAATGACTGGCTGGAGATATTTATATAATCGAAGCGCAGTGGATGAAGTTGTGACTCCAGGTGAAATAAAGTCGGTTTATCATGAGCTTTTTATTTTGTCTCGTATTCATTTCTGGAGCCTTGATAAGTCTTTATTTGGTGATAAATTAGAAAAGGAAAGTTTTGGCGGAGACAGAATTGAAATCGGATGAGTACCTTTAATTTTACGTCCTTGTGAAGTTTAAATACTTTGAAACACTGTTTAAAAATCCCAGTAATCCAATGTCCCTTATTTTAAATAGAATCTACTATTTTAGACCTTCTAATCCTCAATAAGCATATTTTTCAGCCTGGTAAACGAAGCGCAACTATGAAAACGTGACCGCAAGGAAATTGGTTTTGGCCGTACACCAATTCCAATTGACATTCATTTCATCTTCATATGATTTAGTCTACATTAAAAGCTGATTTACAGTAGCACCAATTACCAAGTACAACGATTAAAAAGTTATAAAAATCTAGAATAAAAACAGTTTAAAACCCTATCACAATGTGTAACAATTAAACTATCAAAAACCGCACCCTAGACCGGCTTTAGGAATCCTCATCATTTGATAGTTCACAGCTTTTCGTCATTCTGTAGAAATACTTTTTTACCATTCTTTTGATAGATAACCCGGACAGGAAGTATTCATAACTTTACCTGAAGTGAAAAGGAAGGATGTACAAGTGTGACCTGAATGAAATAAATCATGTAACCCAAGTTTAAAAAAAAGTCACAGCTTTACAGTCAGGGCTTTTTGCCACAGGTCTCCACATCATTTCCATTTGCAAAATTCTGTAGATTGAAAACTCTATAACTTTTTATCACATCGACATAAAAACTTGGGACTTATGTCAGATTGAATGACTCTTAACTCTTTCTAGCTACACAGGAATCAGCATCCTGTCACCTTGGTGCTAACATTGAACTCCATGCATTCACAAGGCTCTAATTCTGGGGTTCTGGAGTTTTTAAGAGAATGGAATTACCTTGCAATTGCCATTACTCCCAGTTCCATTCTACCACGGGGTGATAGTACCTTTAAGGGTCCTAGGCATAAGGAAAATACCCGCTCTTTAGACACACTAAAACACTGGTCACCAGTAGTATGGATGCGATACTTTGGCAGAAAATCATACTAATGACAAGGACAAAGTTTTGTCGGTGCATAGAATAGGTCAATATAACCCAGGGAACGGTAAGGGAATTTGTCCCAGTAAGCAGGACTCTAAGGTGATAAAAAGAAAGTTAAGGCCTTTTCCATCATTAGCTTTCCTCCAGGACACTACAAGCAACACGGGCTTAAATAACAGAGCTAGTGCTAATGTGACAACTGCGAGGAAGCTAATACCAACAACCCGAGCAATATGAACATTTCAGATACAGATATATATATATAACCACGTCAACGGTATCTCTAGCGCCCTTGCTGAAGATGTCGCGTCTGGCAGGAGAGGATGCAGGGCCCCTCCGGTCGTCATCAAGCGAAATTCCCACAACACGTCGGATCTATATTTACCAAGTGGTCCTCCAATATTACAGCTGAATGTTGAACTTTGAAAATAAAAGAAACATTGTATTAATTTGCTATGCCAGTAAAATAATCTAAAAGATAATAGTAAAGAGAATGTAGGGTAAAATGAGAAAAGAATTATGGTCAGAAACAGGCTCGTTTTGTACTAGGGAAAGATAATAGGCAACAAATTTTGAACTTAAATCCTATGAATATAATAAAGCATTTATTATTAAATTATTACAATGGTCAATCGTCAATTGTTAGCTTCCAGACTAGAAGTTTTCCTATGAGGTGATAGATTAAAGGAAATGCCCTTCATATAAGGTCATGGGTAACGTCTTGTTATTTCTCTTAAGTAGATTATTTCATCCCTTAAATTTACAAGTCTGTTATTGCCTGGTAACAATATTAAAGATACCTCTCCAACAACTCGTTGGTTTCATTTTAATATTTGGTAAAAGTGAGTGTCAGATTAGGCCTTTAGCGGCCCTCACGTTCTTGATTGAAGTTGGTTCTCTTCACAATTTAGCAGACAAATGTTGTTCCTTTTCTTTTACCCCATTGTGTTTCGTAGTTATTCGTTGAAATGGCTGACGGATTGTTAGTCTCAAGGACTTGGCAGCTCTAGAGTTAAAATAACTCTATGAGTTATTCTAACTCTAGACCTCTCCAACAACTCTTTGCTTAACTTTTAAGTTAAGCACTACACAAAACAAAGTGCCACTGACTTTGTGAAACTGTGAAAAAAAGACAGAAAAAATGAATGTCAAATCAAGAGGTAAGAGTAAACTTTAGGTCATATGATGGTGGAAAGCACTTTAAAGACAAAGAGCTCAGCAATCTAGCTGCTCAAGATAAAACAACACGTTGATAGAAAGACTTGTTACAACAAGGAGCAAATACTGCCTAAGGATGAAGACATAGATAAACTTTAGTTCCATTAGATGCAGCAAACTGAGGGAGGTATCAGCAAGGAAATATCGTTAGAACTCTTTCTGAAACGAACAGACAAAAAGAAGCCATATGGCAGCATTGACGATGAAGAATAGCTACAGGATCTTGACATATAAACTAATAGCTACACCTCAACCAGATAGGTAATAGTATCTAATGGTTGGATGCCTGGTAGGCTTTTGAGGTACAAGCTTCCCTAAGGCGTAATGTACTCTCCATCATGTTACTAAGAATCAAACCTTTCAGAAGTAGACTTACAAATAGCATTAATATATAATCCCCAAGAAAGACCTTGAGAAAATGAAAAACCAAATATCCGTATTGATGAGCATTTATTAAGAGCAGAAGTAATCTATCTAGGATTAACATCAAAATGATAGTCCATAAATATTGAAAGGAGATAAGTGCTAAGTTTTCTATTAAACAACATCAGTTGTGTTTTTGCCACATCGAAAAACACTGCCACCTTCTTCCCCATCGTCTAAGAGCCTGGAAATCGGATTATAAATCTTCAAAAAGTTTGACTTTCTCCTGTTGAATTGCTTTTGACCAATCTCAGAGTACAAGGCAGTGTCATTAGCATTGATGCTGATGAACTGGAGCAAATTACTAGGAAGACACTTTTTTGGAGAGAAGACAATTGGACCAATATAAGAATTGTCAGGAACATCAACAGTAATGGAATACTCATCAAATGTGGGTGTCAACGAAAGTCAACCTCCATGGCTTGGCGCCTGGATGTTGATCAGTTAGATTCTCCTTACTGGGCAGTAACGAATAGCCTTTACTTCCAAACAGTTCTTTTGTACCATAGAAGAAATCTATCTCATCGTTCCTGTGATTTCCAATCTGGTTCGTCGTCGATTTGGAGAAGGTATTTGAAAGTGTGCCTCCGCGTGAGTAAGTAAAAGCTTATTCTTTCTAGTTACTATTTAAATAGATCTGCCTTGCTTTACCAGACAGGTTTACCAGATTTCCTTTAACCTTAGCATATCAAACTGTAATAGGCAACTGATTAACATATAGAATATCTGGCATATATTCAACACTGAACAAAGAAAGCTTAGCGGCTTTTGGCTTCTCGAGTATTGCATTCTCACATGAAGATCCATTAACGCAATAAATTGATCACAAGTTGTTTATGATGGAAATGTAGCTCTACAACTTTTTTTATTCCTCAATTTGTTCAGGAAAAAATGGATGATATTCTGCCAGTAATAATCGGCAATGGAGAAAATTGCTACTGCTAAGGTTTCCAAGCTCTTTCTCAGAACCTCTGCATGTGAAACCTCGAACGGAAAAATGTGTCCTTTAGCACTTTTCTACAGTAGTGCATTTTCTTTTGCATTTCTTCGTTTTGTTCTTTCTCCATTTTTCCATTTCGTTAAGTAATGTTCAAATTTGTTGGAGGAGTAGTTATTCTTATAAGTTAAGGGCAAGGGTTATTTTATTCTCCGTAAACTATATATTGCGATCCAGATTTATTTAACGAGACAAAGATTTGTCGTTGCTTTTTTTGTGTTTTTTTTACTCGATGAATCTATCTCTCGAAGGTTCTCGCAGAATAGATACACGAAACACGATTTGGTAGAATTTCAAACTTCTTTATTTACAGGAATAGCAGGTACAAAGCATTAAGTATTACTAGAAGTTAGGTAGAGTTGCATGAAGTTGATGACAGTAGTAACTGTTGTTGATACTGGTACAGAATAAACAAAACTCTGGCTGCTGTTATATACTATAACTAAGGGAGGTTGTCTCACCTACAACTTACTAGAACAATCTCAATATTTCTACGAAAATCTAGAGTTTCTTCTAGAAACCCCTTGTCAATTCTATTCTAGTTCTGGAATATTCTACAATGTTTCATCAGTTTCTAGGACCTTTTACAAGTTTCTGTTATCTTCCTTCACGTTCTAGAGCCTTCTACCAGTTTCTGTTAGGTTCCACAACATTCTAGAAATTTCCACAAATTTCTGGAATGATCTATATTATACAGAGTAAACTCCATAACAGCTGTAAACACAAGTTAATCATCTTTTCGATTTCTTTGTCTTCACAGTATGTCACATGATATACTTTTGTAATGAACAATGATTTAGCCAAAGTCTTTACTCCAGTAGTGGCCGAGGGATCAAGTTAACAGGTTACTGTGGAAGAGGTTCGCGGGTTGAACCACAGGGATATCCCTGGAAGTATTGGGCCCTAGTTTTTCTCCATAATAAGTTATAAGTGGAATACTACTGAGTTTGTGTATATTTTCCGAGATAGAATTTGGCGAAGGAAGAAATCAATAAAATTTAAAGCTTCAAATGTAAAAAGAAAAAAATCAAATAAGAGAAAAAAAATTCATAACTTTTCTTGTTAAATAGCATATATTCGTGCTAGTTAAGAACCTTTTAGTGACCCAATTTTCCATTTCTTCCCTTCGCAAACACTCAACCATCACAACCTGTGTAGGTTAGAAATGTGATATTCCATAACATAACTAGCCCTAAATTTTTTTATCATTGGTTTATAAACACAGTTATTAATTTTGTTGCCATTTTTAAATATAGCCATTTTAAAGCTAATTTCGTTGGCAAAGATTGATGGGTGTTAGAGAGCCTCTTTCTTTCCAATCAAATTTTTTTAATTGCTTAGTTCCAGTAACAGATGGCCGATGATAGCCTGAAATCTAATGATATTTTTTTTGTATATTGCACCTTACCAACACTTATTTCACTATCAATCTTTCTATCACAAAAGATGTATTTGGCATGCATACTTTAGAAGAACTAAGGCTTCCATGTAAAATTGTCCAGCTTCTTTCTTGAATATTTTTGTTTTGGGGACTTTTACTCAAGAGCTTACAAAAATGTTTTGTAAGAGCTAACGCAGGTTGAGTTTGTTTAACTTCACATTTAAATGTGAAAAACCGAAAGTCTATTAATGAAGAGTGCACTTCAGATGGATAACTTACACGGGAAGCAAACGCATCTTAGCGTGATATTTAGAGATTAAAACCAATGGTTGATCACAAAATTACATTCATTCCAACATAATTACTAAGTCTTTTTAATTATGACAGACAGGCTGTGACTTGCCCAAGCGCTTTCTTCATATTTGCTTGCCACCCATTAAGTTTTTTATTGGTAGTTTTGTTGCGTTTGATTTGGTTGCAGTAAATTTCTTTGCTTATGTTGCAAAGTTTCAAGTGGTAGAGGATATTTTATTCTCTTATAACTAATGAGGATATAAATGAGACGAAAAAAATAAATTTGCATTTTGACACTACTAGTCTCCATAAAATATGTTCAGCTACTATAGCTGTCCATAGTTTCAATGATATATGAATTATTTATACAACACATATGTTAAATTCACTTGCTTATAATAAATGCTTGGTGTCTTGAAGTCTCAAGGTCAAGTGAACATGATGCATATGTTCAATAGATCAATTGGATTGTAAGTTGGTCAGCAAAGTCAATTTTGAAGGCAGAGTTTACTGATTAATTTCCTGAAAAGATCAGCTAAGGACTGGACCTTTCCAAATTAATTGATCCAATGGTCAACGAGTCACATGCAAACAGGGCATACTGGAAATTAGCGTTGGCGACAAACATCTGGAATTTTCTATGGATATTAATTAGCTGAAGTCGGCAATGACTCTGACCTGAGGTATCTTGATTAGATATAGATGAGAAAAATATATTTTCAAAATTTGGGATAACGAAGAAGCTTTTTTGATTATGTTTGCTCCATGCCATTAAAAAGCAATTGTTTTGTTGTCAGTTAATATATTTTCTTTTTTACTCTTTTTCTTCCTTCTTCAGACAAGGCGTTGTTCTAAAAAAATCCTTGAATTTGCTACCAAGTCTTTAATCATAAAAAAAGCAAGCAAAATCTATTCACTGTTACTATTCTTGAATGATTGCAATTAAGTTGATGCAAACCAAGAAGTGACAGCCATTGTCAGGTGCTATTTTGTCCAGATGTCGGCATGGTTGGATGTACATTGAGAAGACTGTGTTTTGAGGGTCAATATAGTGCACCTATCAAGTTTTTGACCCACAACCACTGGAACTTTTTAGTCTTCTGTACATGTTTACTTTTAAGTCTTAAGTATCAATGAGAAATCAGGAGACATGGATTCATCCGCTGTTGAACGGGTACATAACCTCATGGCACAACGTAAAGCACTGGAAGATGAAATGCGCAAAATGCAAGAAATTTTAGAAACGGTAGGTTCATACTGGACTAACTAACTCTTTTAAGCACAACATCAAAAAAATTTTCTTTGAAAAGCTCCAGAAGAAAGAGAGCGATATCTACGTGTATTACTAAATATTCTATTTTCTTTACAGCACGGTTATTGATATTGTTTCCATTGGGTAATCGTAGATTGTTATAGATATAGGCCTACTCAATGTCTGTCCACTGTTATATGTTACATGTCCATTTACGTTACAAGGGGCCATAATGAAAATAAGGTCTTCATGATCTGTATTATGCTACCCCTGCCACCGTTTCTCTAGATTACCGTCCCGCCTGTTTGTTTCGTTCTTTTTTGTTTCTGTTTAGTCTTATTTTTTAACTATTTTGGATAACATCATGTATTAGGTTTTTACCATTTACCTTTGAACATTTGTATTTTTTTTGTTAGTGGCGAATAAATACATACATACATA
>RDPX01000013.1:1631679-1660644 GCA_003991215.1 Morbakka virulenta | reverse complement strand
CATAGCAATGCAATTGCTCCAAGGAATGCCATATCTATCCATAGCCAGATCTATAGAGCTAAAAATAGCAGCTGCGGTCGAGGACTTGCTAAGACACATATCTAAGAACTTTGTGACTACTTTATGTTGGTTAACATCATAAATCCGCACAGTAACTGGGTTCATTTTTTCCATATTTTGGTCGTTGCTCCCATCAGTTGAAAGACTAAATACAGATGCTTTCATTTCATTTATCAATTCTTGTTGTAAGTCTGGATAAATAGCTCCATTCAAAATACAAAACGTTTTTGTTTTAGCACAGGAATAAGACTGTGCAATCTTTGAATCCGGAAAACATTCTTTAATCAATGAACTAAGGTGATTAGCTGCAGCAATAGGTAGATTATGTTCTGCCAAAAAACCTGTAAACTTGACTTCAGCTTTTCGAGTAAGAATATCAGTTGCCGAGTCCTTTTTATAACCAAAAGTATTTATCGAGGGCTGTGAACGTCTTTCTTTCTCTCTTTTTTGGTGAGTAAGAGAATTGCAATGTCGTACAAGATCGCTTGTGCCACCATGGCCACATGAAACATCTTTGGAGCAGATTTTACAGAAAAAATATAAATCTCCTAACTTGGAGTTAGAAATTACATTTTTATACTTTTTTAAATTATCCTGAGAAAACCAGGAAGCATTATATTTCGTTTTATAATTGAATGATCCTTTAAATCTCTTCGAATTCGATGGTCCAGATCGTTCCGGTGAGTCAGCCATCTTGTTTGATCAAGCGAAAAACGAGGAATAGTTATTGTGCTACATCCGCACGAAATACAATCAGAGCTCATTGTACGGCGTCCGAGTTACGCGGTGGATGAATGTGAAACACTAGGAACAAACAGAAACAGATTAGAAAACCCTATAAAATGCCAAAAGTGACGGAATTTGACTTTTAGAAATTCTTAAATGCACACAGATAAGAAATGAGGGAGATTTTGCTAAATATATTACATGCGGGAGGGAGACAACTTTTCACTTCAAAATGCGGGAGTCTCCCGCAAAATGCGGGAGACTTGACAGGTCTGTATATATATAATTTTGGAGAAGATAATCCTGTATATTTAGTCGTTAAATAAAAAAATCTATTTAACGAGTATAAATAAATAAAAACTGCATGTCAACACCCAAATTATAACACCCATAAAAGCACCCATAATGTTGCACCCCAAGATAGGTGCAGAGTCGTCACAAGGGATCAATAAGAACACAGAGACAGGAAACGATATGCCACAGATGCTATATAGCAAACGCAGAAGAGTTTTTAGCTTGCAGAATTATTTGATTTGATGGATCCCCGGTAGTGACTCTATAACTATTTCTGGGAATCATCACCAATATTCGAGAAAACGTTTTTTTGGGAAAAGTCACCATAATTGCTCACTAAATTGTTCTTGGGAATAAACAGTTTTCATGTTGTAACTTTAGTTTTTGCAACGGTATTCAATTTTGTTAACTACAGTATAACAACCGAGAAACCGGAATATTATTGAGTAAAAGGAATAGTCTCCAAATGGTTCTAATCCTGCTTAATTAGAATTGGAAGACAAAGTATGTATTAATGGAGATTTTTCTGATTCTTGCAAAATTTTTAATTAGGCAAGTTGTCCAGTAAAATGCCTTTACAATGCTTGACAGTTTTCCCTGCTAATTACTGTTGTTACTACAATTGTTTTTCAATGTCTTTTAAGCAAGGAGTTGGGATGAATGATCCCCTTGTGGATGCAGATGATTTCCCAAGGTCTGATATTGACATATATGCAATACGAAAAGCTAGAAACAGAATAACATGTAAGTATATAAGATTTGTAAATTTTGTGACAAAACAATTAAACTCATCATCACAACCATCTTAAGCATCATCATTACCATCATTATAACACTACTACTAATTATAATCATTATCATTCATTAATTCATTTAGAGTTAATCAATTACGTTTTTTATCATAATGCAGACTGGGTGCTTTTTGTGGTAATACTTGTAGTAAACCCATCTGACACCAGTTTTCTGACTTTTGAGCACTCAAGAAATAAATAAGCTCTATTGGTCTTGTATAACAAAGAAGCATCATATATTCTTATTTTCTTATAGCAATGTCTCTACTTACCCATTTTTACAGGATGAATACTTTTAAAAGTTATTAGCATCTTAACCTTTACATGAGAGAAACACACAATGTTGTATATTGTTGTTTTTTAAAGGTTCCAGATTGTAAACCTGATAAAGTTAATCCATTCAGATTCAGTAAACATGAGGAACATTGTTGAAATGCAGGATGAGATGCATGAGTCTCTTTAAGCCATTTTTATTTCCAGACAATTTCACCTCTTGAATATTTTTCATTGTTATTAGTTACAATTAATTGCTTTAAAATTGAAAATTGTGGTGTGTTTTTTGAATTTGCATTTAAATGCCACTTCTTGTTAGGAAGTGTTTTTATTAATAATAATGAAGTGAGTGACCATCACTGTAAGACCTGGAAATAGTGACCTGCTGACTAGACTCATCCTAAAATTAAAGAAACCATACAAAAGAATGGAAAGCTCTAAAGAAGCCCTTTGAGAATGTGTGAAACTAGAAAAGGTAAAAAACCATCCTGACACAAAAAATTGGTCAAATGTGCCAATGCTGTGGTTGAGCTCAAAAAAGCCAACATCACACATCAGTTGTTGCTAACAGATATGAACACCATTGTATATGCAACAACAATCACAATCAATGTGTGTAAAAAGAGTAGCAGCAGAAACATGAAGAACCAACAATGGGGATGCCAAAAGAGAATCACTGATACTGTGAAATGGCTCTGAGGTGACCTACCATCACCTATCTACAGAGATATTGAATGGTAAACAACTCAAAGAAATAGAACAATGAATGTTAGAACAAATCTGCAACATTAAAAGTGATGATCATATTTTGTTGATAAAGGTAGTAATATGGTAAAAGATACAAGCAAAGTCATGGCAGCTCAGACATTTTGTGGAATGAAGGAACTTCTTTGGGCAGAACAAACCTTGTATGGAAAATGGTAAGAAATTCCACCAAGAACTTTGTAATAGAGTAGCATTGTTTCCCACCCATCATCAAGAGGGGACATTAAAACTTTCTAGGGAGGCACCAGGAATCATCCGAAGGTTAATAATAGTTCTCTCACATGAATCAAAGAGCAAGAAACGGTCTACCAGAACATTGAGCACCAAACATGGACAGCTTTAACAGTTAAAGAGATTATTTGTACCATCAAAAGATCAAGCATCTGGAAAGCACCAGGAGTATATGGTGTACCAAACTACTGAAAAACCATGGAGATCTCAAAGCAGCATACTCGGACATTGTAATTAACCCAGGAAATCAGCAAAATGTTTTACACAATGTCTAAACCACCTATGCCCAAGAACTGAGGGCACAAAAAAGCCAAAGACGTCCAGGCCAATCACATTCTTGCCTACTATGTACAAAACACTAATGTTGATCATCACTGATTAGATTTACACCTTCTTAAACAAGAAGAATCATCTGTAAACTGAATGAAAAGGATGCAATTGATGTAGCTACAGCAGTAAAGACCAAATGCTTGTCCACAATATGGTCTTGAACAATTGCAAAGCAAAAAAATGTATAATTTGCATGGTTGACTGTTGACAGTGTATTGCATTTTAGGATTATCAAGGTATTAGACATACCTTACTACAACCAACTTTCTAAATGCAAGTATAGAATTCACATTGGATTGTGTATATGTTTCGTTGGGCCATAGCTTGCTTTCAAATTTGTAACTAGTACAGCATACCACACAAGAACATTGGGAACACATTTGTAAGGCATTGTCTCCAATGCATCATTGCTCATTCCTGTTTTTCCCTCAGTGTTTACTCCATACAAAAAGACTTGTGTACAACACTGTCATATTATATGGTAGTTCCAACAAAGGTGCCAAACATTGTGCCTTTCCTTTTAAAGCGTGGCCTTTTCTGATTCAAATAGAAAGAAGTTGTCTAAATTTTGCCCATTATACTTTTTCTTGAGCCATCATAGCATCTTCACATCCTAGCAGCACCAGTTTCATGGGCCACTCTTAATCATTTAACAACAGACACAATAGCAATGTAACAAGTGATTAAATAAGGGAAAAAACTCCTGCATTCCTTATAACTGATTTAATACCTCATGCTGTTCTTAGGCTGGATGGGTCAATTCTACATAAAGCTTTTCTGTAGGATTGTTTTTTTCCTCCACTTTCACTATTTTGTGTATTGAGTTGCAGCAAGTCTCTTAACCCACACTTTCCTGGCTAATGTGCCTTCTTGAGGCTGGTAAATTCTAGGAAGGAATAAGAGTGGGTCCAGCTTTGGTTGAGTTACAATCAATGACAGATTATCAGTAGACAACAATGAGGGATGATGTGGTTAAGGAAGATTGAAGACTTCTATTGGAATGACAGAAAAGTAAAATCAACCAGGCATTGCTGATGAAGCACCCTCTGGCACCCAGACATAGTCACCAGAAAATATCATAAGGTGGACCTGGAGCATACATTTATTGGGAAGCTACCGATTTAGGTGCTACACTATATAACAAAGCTGATGTTGGCATTTTTCAATGGGTATACAGACTTGAAATGTGTGATTGAACAGGTCTTACAGCAGACACTATAGATGTTGTTAAATATAGAGCAAGTGGATGAAATTGTAGAACTGTGTTGGTTACTGGTACAGGAAAGCTTGAAGAAGCAGGTACAGTAGGTTTTGCTCTAGCCCAAGACCTTAGTTCCCTCTGTCCTGGGTGGGACATCGGGCAGCAAGGTGTTGCCAATGTGTTTGGTCTCTGGCCAAGACTTGAGTGTCATGCATCAGCACACCCCATTCCTCTCTGTCTTCCTTAAAAGTTGCTTGCCATGTTTTCACTGGCATGCTCTGTCTTCTTTTTCCTGATATTGGTCTCCAAAATGTTGCATGGTGTGCAAGATGCTCCATAGGCAACCTGAGAGTATGTCCTGAGAGCTTCCATCGCCTTTCTTTAACTGTCAAATGCAGCGGCCTTTACCTTGCTCTTCTTAGTACTTCCTCATTTGTAATTCTATCTTGATATGTAATTCTAGGAATACTTCTAAAATTTCTTTGGTGAAAGCTATCCAATTTGTTCCAGATTCTTTTTGTGCTCTTCCATGTTTCACTGGCATATAATGCTGTGGAGACGACTATCGCTGTGTACAAAGTAATCTTCATTCTAAGGCTGAACTGATTTGATCTCCATATGTTTGTCATTGACCTGAAGGCTGCACTGGTTCAACCTAGGCAGTTTTTCATGTCTGTGTCCACTTCTCCAGTATTTGATATCGTACTGCCGAGGTATGGGAATTTCTCCACCCTCTCTAGTTGGTTCCTGTCAACTAATATCGGTTGGCTGCTGTTCTTCTTTATGACCATTATTTTGGTCTTTTGCCCATTGATGGTTAGCCCAACCTTTGCACTCACATGTTGTAGCCTGTTTGTCATTTCTTGATAGATATCACTTTCTTTGGACACTAGTGCAATATCATCAGCAAAGTCGAGATCAATTAACTGGCTGTTATTTCCCCATGTTATTCCATGATTGTCTCCAGCCTTTGTTCTTTTTATAACGAAGTCAATGCACATGATAAAATGGAATGGCAACATTATGCAGCCTTGTCTGACACCAGAGAGCAGTTCGAACCTTTCAGTTGCCCCTGTAGCTGTTCTAACACCACAGGTTGGGTGACACCACACGATTGTCTATTGCATCCAGGAGTCATTTTAATAATATTCTGCCAAAGACTTTTCCTGTCACACATAAGAGAGTAATGCCCCTCTAGTTGTTACAGTTTGACAGATCACCTTTCTTTGACAGCTTGACAATTACTCCTCTACATCATTCCTCCTGAACCGTCTCTTCTGTTCAAATCTGGTTAAAAAGCTCAAGAAGTACACTGTTGAGGGCCTCTCCACCTGTTTTTAGCAGCACGCCGCTTATTGCATGTAAACCAGTCACTTTGTTGTTTTTAATCTTTTTAATCACATTTGTAACCTCCTTTCTTGTGATGAGTCCCAACTGTACTTGTAGAGGTTTAGCATGCTATGCCAGTCATTTTGGTTAATCAGAGCTGGTTGGTTTAGAACTTGTTTGAAGTGTTCTGCTCACCTTGCATTTTCTTCAGCCTCAGTAGTCAGTACCTTTCCATTTTTGTCTTTCACTGGCATATTTGGCGAGTTGCTCTTCCCTGCTAATTGCTTGGCTCTTTTGAATAACTCACGTGTATCATTTTACTCTGCTGCTTCTTGTGCTTCTTTTGTTTTTCTTTCAAACCATTCCTTTTTGTCCTTCCTGCATCCTTTTTTACTGCTTTGTCCATCTTTTTGTATTTCTCCTGAGCGATTCTAGACTGTTCTCTTGTTCTTGCTTGATCCCTTGCTGTTTTTCCATCACGCGCTCATCTATCAGCTTCCAGTTTTCTTGTGAAATCCATTGCTCATTTTGTGTACCTCTTCTGAATCTCAACAAGCTGGTAGCACTTCCAGTGACGGCTTCTTTGAAGGATGTCCATTTTGCTGTAATGTCTGCATCCCTTTGAAAGATGCCAAATTTATTTGATAGGTCTTCCTTGAATCTCTCTGCCACTTCGGGGTTTAGAAGCTTCTCTATTGCGAAGGTGTTTGGTCTTTCCTGATTTTCCCACCCATGAGATGGTGATCTGAGAAAACATCTGCTCCTCTAAACGCTTTCACATCTTGAAGAGATGTACCCCATCTGACACTCATGCAAATGTAGTCCATTTCATTTGACTTGGCATTGCCTGGTGATGACCATGTCTGTTTATGAATAGACTTATGTTTGAAGAAAGTGTTGCCAATTCGCAAACTGTTTTCATTGCAGAACCCTATCATTCTCCCTCCATTGTCATTGGTGCTGGTAGCTGATCCAAAAGGCCCTACTATGCTTGGTAATCCTCCACTACCTGGCCCAACTTGTGCATTTCAGTCACCCATTACTATTTTTTACATCATGACTCGGCAGATTATCCATGGTCTCCTGCAGTTGAGTGTAGAATTCGTCTTTGCTTTCCTCATCAGCTACCTCCGTTGGTGCATAAACTTGGACAATTGACATTTTGGCATATTTTGTATCCAGACTGGCTGTTATAATCCTGCCTGATACCGAGTCCCATCCAATGTGGCCATTGCTTCCTTTTCAAGGAGAATTCCTACCCCTCTCATGTGTTCTTCTTCATCACAGGAGTACAACAATGTGATTCCTTCACCTGACAGTCTGCCTTGCCCTGTCCATCTGATCTCATTCAATCCCAACACTGGTAGTCGCTAATTCTTCATTTCACATATTACCTGCACTAACTTTCCAGTGTCATGCATGGTCCTTATGCTCCATGTTCCAATCTTTGTTTGGTGTTTGGTGGAGAAGATATGGGAGTCCAGGGTATAAAGTTCCTTGTGGCTTTGCTCCGTACTCGTCATGGGTACACCAAACTTCCCCTGTAGATGTTCCCACTCTTGCTTGGCGCCTTTGATTTTGACCGGATTGGTCACCTCTTGGTGTTTCTGTAGTTCTGAAGTTTTTATTGGGTGAGGTGACTTGCCTTATGCTCAACCCTCCTCCTTTCTCAACCTGGCTTGGGACAGGCTATGGTGGAGTTTTTGCTGAAGCAGGTATATGCAAAAAAGATATGAATAATATACATCCTGATGTAGATGCCTTGAATTTTAGTGAGCATGTTTACAAATGGATAGGGTTTAATTATTTAAGTTGCACTTCTTGCTTCTGGTACAGATGTGTATGTGTTTATGGCAGATTTATTTTCAGGAGTTATTTGTGGAAGAGTTACTGGAGCAACACTTAATCTTGAAATTGTTAAAGGTATGTGATCAGAGGATTCAAACTGCTGAAATCTGATTTTATCCTGTTCTTCTTTCGGAATTTTTGTTTTTGGGAGTACATGTATTCAGTTTCACCTGCACATTCTATTTCCAGTGCCAGTAGATGCTGGTAGACTAATCCACCTTTTGATCTACATATAAATGCTTATTCCAACATTGACTCTTACAGTTGTCTTCTCCAGCATTTTTTTTTTTCATTTAATGTTTGTCTGAATCTACGTAGGTCAAACCTCAGGTGGTAGCCTAACTTTTTTGCATACTCAATAACGTCTTGACATTTGAAGCCATATTCAGATTCAACAATCCTAACTGGTCAGCATAATCTTTCATTAAGGTGGAATAGGAAGGGTCAGTATTTTAAGCTTCTTAGCCCCATTTGTCACTTCTGAAGGCCATTTTTGGTAGAAAGATGGTGATATTTAAGTGGCAAATTAATTAGGGCATTGGTTTTATTGTGCATCCACTCAATGTATCAGAAAGAAAATGTAAAGGTAAGGAAAAACAAAAAAATGATACATTTGGAGTGCAAGAGAAGTCCAAAAGGAATTATGCTAAAGACACAAGATTATCCCAAGCTTGTCCAAAAATTTCTATTGCTTTTTCTCAAGTAGTGATTCAGTAGTGGAGGTTTGCTTTCATTCCTTGCTCATTGCAGCTATTAGTTTGAGGATAATTTTGTCTTTGGTTTTTAATGTGTGGCAGATTCTCTTCCACACCCACTGACCTCAGTAATGAGATCATTCAAGGTAGTAGTGGCTTTGACAAAGCCTTTTTTCCTGAATATGAGTTTTTCTTCAATTTTCAGGAACTTATGTCGTAAAAATTGGACCTCTTGAAACTATTCTGTGAAGGTTAATCCACATATAAAATTTCTGCATCCTGGATGTAAGAATGTTATCATCCCCAGCGTGGTTGCTTGGCCTTTTGGGCTGTTCTTGCATTGCTGACTTGAACAGTAATTCCTTTCAGGAGCTCCACATCATCTGATGGACTAGAATATTTGAATCTAAGCCAATTGTTATTAAATATCCATGACCTTGGTTTACTTGCCAATCAGCTATAAGACGAGTTGGTTCTTTGTAGTTTCTATTTTCATTAAAGCTACACACAGCACACATGAATGAGTAAGATATTTATGAACACAAGACGTATAGAATAGGTTGGCTAGAAAATAATGTCATAATTCACCATAAAATATTTCTATTTATGAGCAACTTTTCCAAACATTATAGTGAAACTTTGACGCACAGAAACAAAGACTGCTACTTGCAGCACTAGCTTAGTTAAGGTTTTAAAAGCTTTTTCTGTGTTTCATAAGTCATGTAAATAGTATTTTGAATAGCTCTGAAGGGAACACTTCAACCTCCACTAACCTGTGAGTTCCTATTCAACAAGAGAAGTCCAGAACATGAGAGATCAGAAAGGATGACTCTGTGGGTTCTTCTATGTAAATATTTAATACAGGTAACTAAAATAGAATATCATTTTCCTGTCTGTTACCCATGTCATACCAACAAGAATCCATTTCAGCGATTCGTCAAGATTTTGTCTTTAAGTCACCAAGAGCAATCTACTACAGCTAAAATTTGGATAATTTTTTAACCACTGATATTTGGGCATTTTTAATGTACTCAAATCGTACAAGGAATTGACCATTAACTTTCAAGAAGTCATATCAGTACCCAGGAACATATGGCAATCTAACCAATGTTCACCCTAAGATCATGTTTTTTCCAGCCCCGCCATCTGAACCATCACTCTTTCTATATTGCAATGTCAGCTACTTGGATAAATTCCAATAGGAAGTTAAGACAGAAACATTTTCTTTCAGAAGGCTGTTCAGTACTTAAAACACCTCTTACAACTATTATCGTATCAAAATAGCTTCAATATGAACTATTTTATTCTAGGCCTAAAAAATGATATACGTACAGTGATGGAAGAAATTGAAGCAGGGATTCATGAGATCCACGGTATTGCAAGACAGAAAAAGGAGACAGGTGAAGAATTTCATTTACCAGACGTTGCTGTAGGTAAGTAATGTATTCGATTGACCCAATTCTATTTTTAACTCTGTATGGCTATAAATGTATGAGATTTGTGAATGGCTGTGGCTGATACAAGCGATTATATTTTAACATTTTTAATAGCTCTTACGAAAAAAAGTACTTACTTTAAGAGTTATTCTTTTGAATAGGGGTAGAGAGAAGATAGAGGATTCTCTTTGAAAGAGAATAAAGCTTTCAGGTGTCGAAAATGGTTTTTAACAAAATACGACTTTGTGCCTGAAGAGAAGCCTGGAAGAATTGAGTTCCATTGGATCCATAAAATTACACTGAACAAAGTGAGAACGAGAAAAGGTCCTACAGTTTAACAAAGTTAGACAATAGGTCAAGGATACTAAGTTTGGAGTATTTTCCAACACGTAAACGTTTCTGTATGAAAAAAACAAGATTATTTGTAAGTCTAATACCCTTAAGCAGCAAGTAAGAACCCTTTCATTAACATTCACGTGGTAGCAAAGATGATAAGTAATTTTTTTAAGAAGAGGTAAATCATTTGATGTTACATCATGTGACATTAGTTGTAAATACAAGAGGAGCAATTGTAAAAATATGTTAAATATTTGTTAAATATTTCGGTACATCGTCTTTTTTTGAAGAAGCTTTTTACTGAATAAAAACACATTACGTAAAAGCACTTATTTTCATTTATATAAAGTAACAGAAGTGATTTTTATATAATGTCATTGCTTATGGATATTTTTAATACGTAGCTATATGTATCGCCTACTGGTAGACGGGTACAACCCTTGAGAAGTATCCATCGGGTACTGGTACAAGTAGAGACGTGCAGTTCAAGTAAGCTTTGAAAATCTAATCTATGTCCAACTAGCTCAGCAGCATTTATCGCAGAACATAACAGAGTCTGTAAAAACGAAAGACGCATTTAGTGACCGTAAACAATTCTTTTATATGACGTCACCAATGAACAGTGTTTCATATTGGTGTATCAGAACGTACTGTAACGCAAGAAGACAACCGTTGAACACAATTTTTACAGAAATCTCCACTTTCTTATTTTTTGTGTTGTAGAAGATTAGCTGTTGAGAAACTGATCTATAAGTAAAATTCTGTTTTCAAGATATTTCTTTTTACTTTTTATAGTTGGAGAAGAAGTACAACCATTCCTAATTGTAAAAACAGTTTCACTTGGCTCGCCAGCAAAGCAGGCAGTATGATTTCGTTGTAATTCATGTGTCACATTGTTATGATATTGTGTTACAGTATCTATTCAGCATGTCTTAGTTACATGCTTTGTTGTTGTTTTTTAAAGGGCCTATCTAATATGCATACAAATTCACCAAAATACAGAAAATTGTGATAAAACTTTTGTAAAAGGAAACTATGTTAAGGGTATTTCCGGGTCATAGTGATTAATTTAAACAAGGACAAAGACCTCGAGTTTTATTCATGAACTTAATTAGGTGTCCCAAAAATTAGAATATTGAAATTTATTCACAGTAGCCCAGGTTGAATGCTGCGATTGCTATTTGCATATGATTTAGTTCTTTTCCCTACGATCATTGTTGTTCTTGGTAAAATATTATAAAAAATGGTGAATTAAACTTAACTTTCGTCATCAGAGTTTGTAACCACCGAATGGTGTCTCTGTGTTGTCTTTAAAAGGCCAACTTGTGTTATTTCTGTAGGTTCCTGGGCTTACCACTAAATTTAGTGGATTATAGTCAATACCTGCAACCATGACAACTAAAGAAGCTAATATGGTTCTTGCTTTAGTTCCTTCTTGGAATTTTTATGAATTTTTATTGTAACAAACTCATTTTTAACAGCTTCTTCTTCTTCTTTTTATTCATCATCACCATCATCTTCACCATTACGATAATCATTCGTTTTTTTCTTCTTCTTCATCTTTTTCTCATTTTCTTCATCTTTTTTTATCTTCTTTTTTTCTTCGTAGACTTACTAGAGTAATTTTCGCCAGTGTACCATTTAGACTTTGCAGCTATGTGTGTATCATGGGCTCAACATTTTATTTGAATGAAAAGGTACGTTTTAGTTAGCAGTTGACCAGAATACCCGATACGTAAGGTATTACTATCCAACTTTTAATTATTAAAAATAGTTGTTGCTCGCCTTTAATTGAAAGAAGGGTGCATTTTTATTACTGAAAAACTGAAAACAATTGTTACAAACAACATTGTGTACATGTTTATACCTCTTTTTAGGGAATTAATGATGGAGATTTGATAGTAAAATTTGGGAACATCATGGCAACTAATTTCACAAAATTGAGGAGTATAGCAGATGAAGTACAGTCTAATGTTGGGGTAAGTGTGGTATTTGAAACCTATTTAATTTCGAGAAAACATTGTATTACTGTTTTTGTTTGTAAACAATGCATTATGTTCAAGTCATAAGCTTTTAGTTCCTTGGTTAGTTGCAATACTTGTTATATTTTCTATTTAGATGCACATTGTAAGATAAAAACATTTTAAGAATATGTTCTAAAAATTGCTGAGTACAATATTTGCTTTGACATTATTTTTACAAGGACATATAGACCGGGAGAGCTTAATAGAGGTTACAAAATCAGATACGGAGGCCAACGATGCTTGGTGTTTGATGTAGCCGAAACATATGTATCACACTTTCACTAATTTACATAAGGGATATTGAGATAATTGTATATATACGGGCCCTCGATAAGCCCTAAATAATCCTTAATAATTTTAAAGCACAAAATGTATATGATTTCATGTAGGATATGCAGGCTAAAAATGTGTTTTTATTCTCATTAAAATGTTAAGTAAAATAGTTCAAAATAAATATCTAAGCAGTAGGTGAGTTGTAGCCGTTTGGCATATTCAGTTTACTCTTCGACCAACAAGAGATCGACAATATTGTTTTCGGACACCGGGGAATTTTTAACAATGTAGTGGATTATTTTCGGGCATTGTTAGGCATAATGAGCAAATTTTATTAGTGTTTTGTCAGACTCGCATTGTACGAAAGTTATTGTTACCTTTGCACATAAGTAGCATTGTTTTCCGATCATTTTGATGCACTCTTCTAAGTGTACCGTTATCCTGTTATTTTTAACTTTTCTATTGAGCATCAACAAGATTCTTTTGGCGGCGCTATCCATGTACCTGGATTCGTTACACCCTTTACTAGTTTTGTGGTTTAAGGTAGTATTTTCCTTGTGTCTTAACAGAAAGAGCTTCCAGTTGTGGTCCTGAGAAGAGAAACACGATTGAATTTAACGCTTATTCCACACCAGTGGGAAGGACGAGGTTTACTTGGGTACGTTTGTGAATAACACCTTTTTGGTTATCTTTGGTTATCTAGAATTTGATTTTTTTTTACCTTGCTGTGCAGAGTATTTGATGTCGCACACAAATTTTATCAGACGTAGAAATAGAAAATATATTTGTCTTAAGTGTTGAACTATAACTGTAATGGTTATGTTTATTGTGACACTTATACACTTGAAGAAGATAATTTGAACTTATTTGAAAAGTATTGATTGAGATACCGTTAATTATTTTATATCGTAAATAAATAAATATCGTAAATTTCCACAGAAAATTAAACTTGATAAGTGCTCTTGAATAAGAGTCGTTCTCAATTTACACAGCGGATTGATTCACCTCATCTTTCCTACAGTCCGGCAACAACTTGAAATTTCCTTGCAGCTCCGCCTCCATTTAGCTCGTCAAACATGACTTTGTTAATACTAAAATGTATGTCTCGTGTGGTAAGCTACTCATTTGCATCCAGTTTTGCACTATCCACTGGACCTCGGTAAGGGAAAATGAAACTGTTAGCATGTATGTTAGAGAGGATATTGGAACAGTATAAACGGGAAGAAAGGAGAAAGAGAGGGTACTATTTGTACATGAAGAGGGAGGGTGGTACACGTGAAATAAAGTCCACGAGGGATGATTACCAAGAAACGAGACTCAGAGTTGCTTGTTATGTGGCTTGCTCGATAAATAGCTGGATTAAAGCTGCACAGAGGAGAAAAATGTTGAAGGAGGAGAATGTAATTGTGACTGAAGCAATAAAGACAATGTAGGATATTGGTGTAAAAATCCATTTTCAGGAAAGCAAGATATCGATTAAAGGGGAAGCGATTCAAGGAGGATGGAAGCCACCCTGGAAGAAGTTAAAAAGCAAGTTGAAGAAGGGAGTTAAAGCTGAAATAATTGAGAGCTATGAAGCAAAAGAACAGCAAAGTAGAGTTTATAAAGACCAAGAACAGGAATCTGGTTTGTGGTTATCCCAAAATCTCAATGCGAGAAAGACAGCAACCATAATGACGACGTTCAAGCAGATGGTCGAGACTTGATCTTGGAAACAAATAAAAGGATTAGTGGAGGATGGGAGGAAAAGATTATGTTTCCAACATAGTGAAACAGTGGAATACATAGTAGCTGAATGTCAGAAGCTAGCTAATAGTGAATTCTTATCCAGATACAGCCAAGCGTTGATGCTTCTAGCGGTGACATTGGCAAATGAGTACAATTTAATTGTCGAAGACCTTGTTTGGTACGAACAGCGATAGGACAAAGGAACTGCTCTTGAAAATGATGGGGAAAGCTGTTGTGGGAGTTTCACCTGTGCAAGACGACGTCCTCGAGACGAACGGATTCGTTCCTTGAAATGAAGGAAAAGAGCAAGATATTGATATACGATATGGCACGTCAGCAGCAACATAATATTGATGCGAAGTGAATGGAAAAATTTACCAAATATAGACAGTTGGCGTTCGAAACAAGACAAAGAGGCGTCCTGGTTACAATATTACTGTGATCCCTGTGATAATCGGTGCACTAGGAGGTGAAATGAAAGTGTTAAGGATTGTTCTTAAAAATCTGTTTAAAAATCATAAACTTATGAACCAAAATTGCAAGCGAAATGCTAAGAACTGTGTTAATGGACACCGAAAATAGTGCTCATAAGGGTTTTTCTGGCCTTGAACAAAGCCAGGAAAATGACTTACTCGTATTTATGCATTTTTGTGTTTTTTGTTAGCTAGCAAAATTTGGTAGTTACATTTTATTTGGCTAGTTGTATGTATTTCATTTGCTATTGAAAAGAAAAATAATATGATTATCATGTTTAAGAAGACAAAGCCAAAGTTTTCAAACAGTAAAATAACCAAAAGTATTAAAAAGGAAATGGCTGATTTGAACTTCAGCCCGAAACCAGACTAACCAACAGCAGAAAACGCAAAAGTATTGAAACAAGAAATAAGAAATAAAAAAGAACTTATGAAGCAGAAGAGTAATAGATGGCGTAGTAAACCACTGCATGGGCAGTACCCTTCACTTCTTGGAGAGCCAAATGTAGACCTTCAAAACACAAACAATAGGTTCAGATCAAACATCAAAGGAGAAACAGGAGGACTTTTGATGACAGCGCAAGACCAAGCCGTTTATACCCGAAATTGCTAAAAACAAACACTCTGAAGCAATTGACCATGTAACTTCAGGTTGTGAAGTATTAGCAAAGTCAGATTACATCGAAAGACACAAAGCTTCAGTATTTGTACACTGTAGTATTTGCAATGATTCAGGAATTACGACCTCAGACAAGTGGAATGAGGTCCGACAGGTGTCTTTGACCAATACTGAAACAAATACAGTGCTGTGGAACACGCCAGTGCATAAAGAAATACAATAATGAACTGAATGGTAGAAACAGAAATAACGAGGTAGCTGATGCTGAGGAGATTAAACTATTATGGAGTGATACATGGTCTGTGAAGAAAGGACACAACAAAGAAGCCTTATTTCTTAATAAACAGAAATAGGAAACACACGAAGCCGGAATGGAAACACTAGTCAGCAGTAAAGAAAATGTAACAAAACAATATAAGAAATTGCCTAATTGGAAAGTACCGGTTAGTGAGGGGATACAGGGATTATGGATTACGAAATTTAGTAATTTACATGAAAGGATAGCAGATCAACTGAATGAAATGCCATCAGGATTAAATGAAATACCCTAGTGGCTCACATTTGGGCGGTTATTCCTTTGCCAAAAAGACCTACCAAAAGGCAATACTGCTGATAATTATCGACCAATAACCTGCCTTCCAATGATTTGGAAAATAACGACAAGTATTATTTCAGGTAGCATCTGTTCGTATATGGGATTAAAAAATCTTTTCCAAGAGCAACAAAAAAGTTGAAGGAGAGAAAGAAGAGGGTCAAAAGACCAGCCATTAATTGTTAAGACGTTGCTGAAGGACTGTATAAAGATAAATTTTTGATAATGTTTTATGGAATGTTAATGTAAGCAGGGTAATCTTCCGAGGTGATAATTTATCACCGGTACTTTTTTAATCAGTGTGATACCTTTGCCATTGCTATTCCGCAAAGTCAACGTTTACTATGAATGGGGCCAGAAAGAATTTAAACTTCGTCAGCTACTTTTCATGAATGATCTTAAGCTTTTCAGTTAAAATAAAGGTCAGTTAGGCTCATTGATGGATAGTGTCCATGTATTTAGTGAAGATATAAGAATGGAATTTGGACTTAAGAAATGTGGAGTTGTCATATTAAAGAGGGGAGAAATCAGCCACTGTGATGGAATTGAACTCCACTCTGGAGAAATGATGAACGGACTTGATGAAGACGACTACATCTATCTATGTATAATTGAGCTGGATAAAGTTAAACTGAATGAGATAAAAGACAAAGTGTATAAGGAAAATGAAAGTAGAATGCGTCTAATTTTGAAATCTAAATTAAAAGGTAGAAATAAGTTAAACGAAATTAATAGTTGGGCAGTACCAATACTGAGATATGTGACTGGTTTTCTTGGATGGAAAGATGAACTTGAGGCTATGGATATGAAAGCAAGAAAAACTTTGTCAGTGTCCGGGGCACTGCATCTAAGGAGAAATGTTTATTTGAGTACAATAGAGGGTGGCAGGCCGCTGATACCTGTGGAGGTTTGCATTAAATCAGAAGAAAACAGTCTGGGAATAGATGTCAATGAGTGTACTGAAAAGTTGTTAGAAGGTGTGAGGGTAGCTGGGACAATTGAGACAGAAGCGGTTGTACCCAAAAAAAAGAGTTTAAAAGAAAAACAAATTTTCTAACCAAAAGAAAGTGGACTGATAATATCATGTATGGGCAGTTTGTGTGAGAGATATATATGCTTGATCAAGTGAACAAGGAAACAACCTGAGACTGGAAAATTTAAAGGGATCTAAAAGTAGAAACTGAAGCATTAGTGTGTGCTGCACAAGAAGAACAATTATGCACAAATTACATAAAACATAAGTTTGACAATAGTTTAGATAAGCCATTGTGGAGAAAGATGAAACCATACATCACATTGTTTGTGCGTGTAAAAACTTACCCAACGGAATGTAAGACCCATAATCCAGAAGGAATGGTCAAGAAAGAACCTTTTGAGCTTATTTTGGACTTTAACATACAGTGTGATGATGTCATTGACGCCCGTAAGCCAGACATTATCGTTGTAAATAAAGCAGAAAAATCATTGTTATTGTTGATGTTGAGGCCGCGCCTGACTGCAGAGTGTAAGAAAAGAACAGAAAAAGTTGAAAAGTACCAAAACTAGAAAAGAGAAAATGGGAGAATGTGGCAAATGAAAAATGTTAAAGTTTTGTCAATAAATATTGGGGCATTAGTCTTATATGAAAAATCTGGAAATATATGTGATGGTTAGCTTCATACAAAAGGCATCGTTTTGGGGACTTATAGAATATTTAGGAAAGTAATAGAAACATAAGGAGAGGAAATACTTGTTGCCTTTAGTCATTTGTTATTACTCGCCTATCAGTATTATTGAAAGGATAATTCTATCTGTCCGAGCCTAAAGCCATGTAAGATAAATAAGAAAAATATAGTGGAGTATCTAAATCATTGATGAAACTTTTGCAAATTTAAAATTTTAACTGATAGAAAATTTTTGTTTGTTTTAGCTGTCTTCTAGATATCTATAAAAAGTAATGGCATGTTGGAAGAGTAAATGTAGTGCTTGATATCCTGCAGTTACAAAGAAGTACCACACACATTTAAGAAGTGAAGCCGGTGTTATGGCAGACAAGGAACGAAATAAACATATTTTCTACCCCAATATAATAATTAGGGTTTGGTATATCAAACCACCGAAGGATATAAACGCATTGCTTTGATTGCAGCTAGCTCAAAGAACAGCTTCTTTTAGCTGGAGCTAAATATGGAAGTAATAATAACAGAAAATATGGAGCTTTGTAGTAGATACGTTTTCTTTCATAAATGGGCTCAAATTGCCTCATATTTAACAAAAGTGGTAATCTACACTTGGCAAAAGAATATAAAGCTAAGCAGTAACGTGGAAATTAAAACTCTTTAGGAACAGAATATCAAATATATGAGTACTACTTTATCTTACATAACATTAAGTGTATTTGATTACATGATTTGCCGAGTCCCAAACCAGCTCTTGGAGAGCCTTTCCTCTTGTCCTTGTTCTTTTTATGTCTTTTATTGTTGTTTTTATTCTCGCTTCGGTTATCACCTTTGAAAGAGAGAGAGAAAGAGGGGGGAGAGGGGAAGGGAGGGAGAAAAGAAGAGGGTTTTTTTTTCCAGCACAAAAACTACCAACTTATTTTTTTATGTCCTTCACACTATGACTACACAAACAAAATGGGAAGGCTCGTATATGGCCAAGCAAACAGGCTTCTACTAGTACGTAAGTCAAGAATTCGCTACTAGAAAAGAAGGGAATACAGACAGCTTATTGCCTTCACAATTCTGCTTAACATAATATTAATATTCCCTGCCTACGCTACGTCACACGTAACAAGTCAGAGAGAAAGAGAGAGAGAAAGAGAGAGAGAGAGAGAGAGAGAGAGAGAGAGAGAGAGAGAGAGAGAGAGAGAGAGAGAGAGAGAGAGAGAGAGAGAGAAGATATAATTCTAGAACGATATTGCGACAATAAGGGATATCTAAAATGAAAAATACAAAACAACGTTTATTTTACAGAAATACCATATATAAAAAAAAACGAAAAAAATCATATACAAATACAACTGCATTTATATATCACGGTAGCAACATAGAANACATTGGAGAAAATGTAGGTACCATATTTATCGATTTATTTTAAACCTTCGGCATCACTGAACTTTAAAATTTTTTTTATTAAAATTGATCTCCTATGGAATCCATGCTGGTAAATGGGATTGGATATCAATCTGTGTAGTCAATTGTGATACAATGATAATGTAGTCTACGGAATTATTTCAGAAGCTCAGTTTGTCACATGAGAAGTTCCACAAGGATCAGTCATTAGTCGTTTACCCTTCTTTCATATTTAAATGATTCCAGCAAGGCCCTTTCAAGATCCAAGGTTCCTAAGTTTGCTTGTGATAACGTGGTATACTGCGCCAAGTAAGACCTGATTATCAGTGAAAAGGAGCTGAACGAAGACTTTGCATCAGTTACTTTGCACCAATATTTTTATGACGAAGATGTAATAAAAAATTTACAGAAAGGACAAGCAGAATTTGTGCTATTTGGAGCTAACAAAGACCTCTCCAAATAAAAAAAATGCATATATACTACTGTGGTACGAAGATCAATACCACAAGATCGATCGTATAAGTACTTAGAAAGATGCCTACATAACAACCTTGACTTGAAACATCGAGAAGTCATAAAAAATGTTTCTGGCAGGATATGAGTCTAACCTTACTGAAAATGCACCATGTAACTTAACACTAGTATTAACCCTAGTATCCCCTAGTATTGCTGCAATGAATCAGACTGGAAATGTTTTATTCCTCGGTTTGGCTATGAAAACAACATCAAATAAATCAAAACAACATTAACATTATAAAGAGATAGATTCTTGGTCCAACTCTCTTCCTACTTTACATGTGTGATCTTCCTGGTAACTTGTTTCAGTACATCGATGTCTGTGTTTATGACACTGTGTTGTACTTTTTCAATGGCCATAGGAAAATTAGGTGGTAACTAGCCAAACCCGCTAATACTTGCATGTCTTACTTTAAGGCTGTTAGAGAATTGGGAAAGAAGTGGTTGTTTTCTTTCAAAGCTGCAAAAACGCTACTTGTGCCGTTAAACAGAAAGTTAAGCTCCAATGGCTTTTCAATATTTAGGGGCCATAATTCTGATGTTAACCATGGCGAGGTTGCTTCTTCTCTTAAGAAATGCTCGTCAATATGGACACTTGGTTTGTTATTTTCTCCAGATCCTTTTGCCCGCCTACATACTATCATTTGTTGCCTTCCATTAGAAAGGTTTGTGTTTTACATTGTACCAAAGAGTACCTTACTCCTAAGGCCATTTTGTATCTCAAAAATTCTACCATTCCATCTTTGCATGGAGTATTGTTGCCACATCAGCACAGGTCCTGCCATATCCTGTCTTGATGTTCGTGATCAAAATCTGGGATGTATTTATTACTTAATAGCTCCAGATCTTGTTGTTACTCTTTAACATTTGTTTTGTCATGAGTTGTTTTCCTTGACATTATGCTCGTGGTAATAAATTTTACTTTGAGGGGTTGTTCACATATTACGTAATTAAGGAAGGGGAGGGGTCATTAAAATTGATTATGCTTGATTATGGGGGAGATGGGGGTCAACAGGTTTGATGACATAAGCAAATGAAAAAATAATTAATGACGTGTTTTGGTTTCTTTTGCTCTTTTTGGTAATCGCTTTCATACAAATGAAAAAACTGAATATGAAATTCAATATACACTACGATTCTTGACAGTTCGGAGGGTTCACCAATTACTGTAAAATTGACTAGGGGTAAGTAGATGATGACGTAATGTTTGGTTGGCGGTCACCAAATGATTACGATTTATTACAAGGGGGAGGGGGTTATAAAATAGGCCGAAAGCTGATTACGTAATATGTCAACGATCCCTAATTGTAATTTTTTTCCTCCGTAAGGTTAGATTGTGAAACTGGCTTCTAAATTATTCCTTTCATTATATGACTTGAATGTTTTGAAGCCCAAGACCAACTATTACCTCTCAGCTTAAAGCTTTTCTCCTATCGGTGTTTTCTTGACATTTCCATGCAATAAATAGGTTTTGGCCCTGTATGGGGCTTAAACACATATAAAATTAAGGAAAATAAAAGTGGGAACACTTCATGGTACAAAATCTAAGTGAGAAACCAAAATGTATTTCTCATTTTCTGATTCCACTTTTAAGGCTAGTCTTAACAAGGTCTCACTTTCTGACTGGAAATATTACTCCTATGCCGAATTACGTTTGCTTTCAAAATTGGCTAATTCTTTAGTTTTTAATGGGATTTATGTTGCTGGAAATTACACATATATTGGACACTACGTTTTTGAGGGGAAAGGATTTCAGGAAGGAGAGACGTAATTAGACAAGAAATTCGAGTCATTGAATGCCGTAGATGTAGGTTTATCATGTCATGAGTCATACAGCTACATTATACGTCGATAGTACGGATCTACGTGGTGATAGGAATAGATTTGGTAAGGGTTGACACCATACCTGCCTTGTGTTTGCTATGTTCCTTTCTTTAGTGTTGGGAGCCATATTTCTCGTTAAGTTTCAGATATACTTACATATGATTGCTTTGCTTACGAAATGAAGTGTTTCTGTTATTTTTCTAGTTGTTGTGTTGCTTTCCTTTTCTCAAACCTCTTTATTTTCTCAGACAAAGTTGAAATATTGTGTTGATCAGTGCACCGCCGTTTCATGACTCTCAGTGTCCCCTTTTTGAACAACTCACTTGTGATTGAATGGTAACTATTACTCATCTTTGACTTGAAGCAAACTGATTGGCATTACTTTCTGCTTTTGGTACATATTCTCAAAAATATTTCCAGATTAAACCTTTTACAGGAACTCTTACTAGAGAAAAGCTCTTTCCCCAAAAAGGTCTTTGTGTGATTAAAGAAGGCAATACCTTTCTTCGAATTGGCTTTAAAACAGATACATCTTGTAGCCCACAATTAACTTTAAGTCGTGGCCTTTTAAAGAATAACTACTTTATGCTTTTTATTAAGAAAGAAATATTCTTGTCACGGTAAATGATAATAGGGCGTATCAGAAGGTCTTTTTCCGGGATTGTTACCTCTACTTTTTATGTCGCTTCAACAATATTAAAAATAATTTTGGCCCATAATATCTACTGATTATTACAAAGCGACTTATTTCCGGGATGAGTTATAAAAGTCATTTCAGGGGGATAAATGGAAAAAAACTATCGGCATGCATAAAAATGCTTTCTGAAAATGGATAATGTTACAGCTGTAACAAAACTAAGTTGTCAGCCAACACATTTGTGTGCAATGGCATTTATGTCACAAGATGGTGCATATCAATGTTGTATTTTATATGGTCTTACTTTGCCCGTTTACAAAAGTTTGTGTGGCAATTGGAAGTTACAATTGTACCACTTAGATCTGGAGCACTGACNAATTAAGGAAGGGGAGGGGTCATTAAAATTGATTATGCTTGATTATGGGGGAGAGGGGGGTCAACAGGTTTGATGACATAAGCAAATGAAAAAATAATTAATGACGTGTTTTGGTTTCTTTTGCTCTTTTTGGTAATCGCTTTCATACAAATGAAAAAACTGAATATGAAATTCAATATACACTACGATTCTTGACAGTTCGGAGGGTTCACCAATTACTGTAAAATTGACTAGGGGTAAGTAGATGATGACGTAATGTTTGGTTGGCGGTCACCAAATGATTACGATTTATTACAAGGGGGAGGGGGTTATAAAATAGGCCGAAAGCTGATTACGTAATATGTCAACGATCCCTAATTGTAATTTTTTTCCTCCGTAAGGTTAGATTGTGAAACTGGCTTCTAAATTATTCCTTTCATTATATGACTTGAATGTTTTGAAGCCCAAGACCAACTATTACCTCTCAGCTTAAAGCTTTTCTCCTATCGGTGTTTTCTTGACATTTCCATGCAATAAATAGGTTTTGGCCCTGTATGGGGCTTAAACACATATAAAATTAAGGAAAATAAAAGTGGGAACACTTCATGGTACAAAATCTAAGTAAGAAACCAAAATGTATTTCTCATTTTCTGATTCCACTTTTAAGGCTAGTCTTAACAAGGTCTCACTTTCTGACTGGAAATATTACTCCTATGCCGAATTACGTTTGCTTTCAAAATTGGCTAATTCTTTAGTTTCTAATGGGATTTATGTTGCTGGAAATTACACATATATTGGACACTACGTTTTTGAGGGGAAAGGATTTCAGGAAGGAGAGACGTAATTAGACAAGAAATTCGAGTCATTGAATGCCGTAGATGTAGGTTTATCATGTCATGAGTCATACAGCTACATTATACGTCGATAGTACGGATCTACGTGGTGATAGGAATAGATTTGGTAAGGGTTGACACCATACCTGCCTTGTGTTTGCTATGTTCCTTTCTTTAGTGTTGGGAGCCATATTTCTCGTTAAGTTTCAGATATACTTACATATGATTGCTTTGCTTACGAAATGAAGTGTTTCTGTTATTTTTCTAGTTGTTGTGTTGCTTTCCTTTTCTCAAACCTCTTTATTTTCTCAGACAAAGTTGAAATATTGTGTTGATCAGTGCACCGCCGTTTCATGACTCTCAGTATCCCCTTTTTGAACAACTCACTTGTGATTGAATGGTAACTATTACTCATCTTTGACTTGAAGCAAACTGATTGGCATTACTTTCTGCTTTTGGTACATATTCTCAAAAATATTTCCAGATTAAACCTTTTACAGGAACTCTTACTAGAGAAAAGCTCTTTCCCCAAAAAGGTCTTTGTGTGATTAAAGAAGGCAATACCTTTCTTCGAATTGGCTTTAAAACAGATACATCTTGTAGCCCACAATTAACTTTAAGTCGTGGCCTTTTAAAGAATAACTACTTTATGCTTTTTATTAAGAAAGAAATATTCTTGTCACGGTAAATGATAATAGGGCGTATCAGAAGGTCTTTTTCCGGGATTGTTACCTCTACTTTTTATGTCGCTTCAACAATATTAAAAATAATTTTGGCCCATAATATCTACTGATTATTACAAAGCGACTTATTTCCGGGATGAGTTATAAAAGTCATTTCAGGGGGATAAATGGAAAAAAACTATCGGCATGCATAAAAATGCTTTCTGAAAATGGATAATGTTACAGCTGTAACAAAACTAAGTTGTCAGCCAACACATTTGTGTGCAATGGCATTTATGTCACAAGATGGTGCATATCAATGTTGTATTTTATATGGTCTTACTTTGCCCGTTTACAAAAGTTTGTGTGGCAATATGTAAAGAAAACCATTAAAACCCTTATCAAACAAATTATTCGAAATCCTTGCTTATGGACTACAAAAAAGTTATGAATGGCTCTGCACGCCTACAACGGCGAGTGTTATCTATGTGAATACTTTAATTGCTTTTGCATCACCACAAGGAATTGTCATAAGCAGATCAAACCAAGCGTCATATGTCACATATAGAGATAACACCAGTGTGCCACATCCTAGAGAAGAAGAATATAAGCGAGCCCATTACCATTCCCTCTCTTTCTCCTTTGACGATGACATGCTACTTAAGTGAGAATTTATTGTGCATTATCATGCTCTGAAGAATTTGTCATCAAATACAGATGAAAGTCTGTTTATGTATTGTGTCAGTAGAAGTTGCATAAAATACTGTATAAACAATGGTAGTGTATCATGGTCCAGATTAAAAGGCAGGGGATGGTGGCTGTAGATGATTACTGTTCTTTCTGCAAAGACGAAATGTTCATACAAATGCAAACCAGAATACCTTACCTTCCAGTAACATATTGTTTTCGTTCATTATTGTATTTTATCACACTCCTTTTTTTTAAACTTCAATATAACAAAAGTCTCGATGTATTCTTATTTACCTGTCAAACACAAAACAAGTCTTTTTTTTGTCAATTCCAGGATAGTTTGATGTGAAGCTGTCCCAGTTGTAAAACGCCTTGCAGTATTTGAGGGAATAGAGTTTTCTTTGTTAAACAGTCTGCGAGCTGATTGCCTACCCATTGAAATTAGTGGATTTCTTCTCTTTTAACATACCTTTCACAACACCCATCTCTTGAAGTCACTGATGTACTTATCAATTTTCATTTCAACAAGTCTCTAATATTTTTTGAATTCATAATAACCCGTGTATTATCTCATATCCTCATTTTTGAAACAGACCATCCAATGCATTTAATAAACAATCCAAACCATTATCAGTTAATTAACCGACAAAAAAAATCTAAAAAGCAGCATCAAGAGCAAGTCCTTCTAAGGATAATGCTACAGCAACGCGCTTTTCCTTCTTATAAATTTTTTCAAAAATCTCCCACAGTTTAATTTGTTTGGACCATTGTTCACATGTTATATTTTCACTTAAATTAGGAAGAGTTTTTTTATGATTTTTTTTGTTTTAATCGTAGATTTTCATTTTTCACTATTCTAATACAATTTTAGTTAGCCCTGCAACGGACGTCTTCAATCGGTTCAATGCGCTGGAATTTCTTCTCCTAGCATTTTAGTAGAATAAATCGATCGTTGTGCCTCATCATCCTGGAGAAAAATAACATAAATGCATCGATTAACAATTTCTAATTCTGCCGCAGTTTACTAAATTCTAAAGAGTGATGCCCATTACACAAGAATTGAATGCACAATACATTACCTTCTTCATCCCAGATAATGGGATTTCACTCGGCCAGTGATTTTAATCACCAGAGAGCTAGAGATAAAAAGATGATGATAATAATAATAATAATGATGATGATAATAATAATAATAATAATAATGATGATGATAATAATAATAATTATAATAAAAATAATAATTGTCCTGCGTATGACGATAAATTGCATAGGGTTGTGGAGATTTGACGTGGGTGAATTAGGTTTCCCTTTGCCACAACTACCTCCAGCTCACCCTTGGGCAACGTGTAGCACCTGTTAGCCCACTCCAAGACCTTGAAATACCGAGTTGATCTCTAGAGATGATGTCTTCGAGAAAGATACTGGTGGTAGTGACAGCTTATCACAACTCCTTTCTTTATGAATGTGAAATGATAAACCAAGAGATTGAAAATACCGGCGTGAATGGTACCGGAACTTTATGTGAAGGTGCCACGCTTGGCAGGTGTCCCGTAGCCAGTCCCGTAGGCGGGCCAGGTAATCATCCTGTCACTTCAAGGACAAAGTGGACATATGAGGTGAATGCGCTTGTGATCGAGTGTTATTTCATGAGCGGGCCAGTTGACGAAAATGGTAAAGCCAAAAGAGGATATCGACGACAAATGCATCGATTCTGTAAAGATAGAGGATTATTTCACATCAATGAACAAAATCTGTGTACTTAGGCAAGATCAATACGTAAGAAGGAGTGGTTGTCAGCTGTTCCGATGGAAATGATTAAAAGAAAAATTTACGATAGTGATAAAAATGATGAAGAGTTGCAGGAAATTGAACCTGATGGAGGCAACGCTATTGAACACGATGTAGTGAATCCAGTAGAAGAAATTGCAAACTTTGTTGAAGATAAAAAAGTAGTAAAACCCAGGAAGAAAGGGAAAGGATTCGGGAAATTCACGAAATTTTGGAATGATCCATACCTCCCAGGGTTTTAAAATGTAGATAGGAAAAGGTTGTCAGAATTGACGGGAAATGTCAATGCAATTATTGGTAACATTGAGACTAATTAGGTAACAGGTACAAATAACTTGATAAAAGCAGTGACAATCTTTACAGGGAGACAGGACTTAAACCAGCTAGTAGCAATCTTAGAAGAACAAAAATAGAACCTTGATGGAAGAGAAGAATTAACGAGACCATAAATGAGCTGCATAGACAAGAAGAGGAAATATGCTGAGCTCGAAAACAAGTATAGAATAAATTGCAAATGGCTGAGGGTCGTGATTGAGGAATTAAAACAACAACTGAATGCAAAAATTGTTAAGCTTAGGCATTATGAACAAAGAATTGAGCAATATAGAGTCAACAGGCTGTTTAACCAGGATCAGAAAAAAGTATACAAAGAACTTAATGGAGAAGAAAGAGCAATTGATGCTGTGCCAAAAGCTGAAGAAAGCAAGCAGTTTTGGTCCGACATTTAGTCACGAAGGGAAACTCATGAGTGTGACGCAGTGTGACCAAAAGAGTTAAACGAAGAAAAAGGAGAATACCAACAGGAACCCCTCGTAATCACGGGGGAAAAATTAGTAAAGAAGCAATGTAAAAGACTCCCAAATTGGAAAGCTCTTGGCCCTGACCTAGTTTAGGGATACTCTTTACTGTCGCATTGCGTTGCACATGAATGATATCATAAATAATGGGACAGAGGTACCTTTGTGGTTAACGAAGGAAAGGACTGTTTTGTGCCAAAAAGACAAAACTAAAGGAAACGAAGCTGTAAACTTTAGACCCATTTCTTGTTTACTACTCATGTGGAAACTTTTAACTGGCATCATTTCCGATGAAATATTGGAGTATCTTGAAGAAAATAGTGTTCTATCGAATGAGCAAAAGGGATGTAGACGTAACTCAAGGGGTACGAAGGACCTAGTCCTTATTGATGGAGCTATCTTAGCATACACCAGCAGAAAACAGAAGAATCTTGCCATGCCATGGGTCGACTACAAGAAGGCTTATGACATGATCCCACACTCCTGGATTCTGGGGTGCATGAAACATTAACATGTTAGAAAATATAGTACAATATGTCGATTGCATAATTAAGAATTGGAAGACTGAACTGATTGCGTTCGGAGAGTCATTGAAAAAGTTGATAAAAGAAGGGGAATATTTCAAGGAGACAGCCTATCGCCTTTGTGATTTGTCATCTGCATGATACCTTTGTCATCAGTCCTCAGAAAGATGTCAGCTGGATATACACTAAGGTATGCGAAGATAAATAACCTGCTTTTTATGGACGACCTTAAATTATTCGAAAGAAGTGAAGTTAATATTCTTGTCTCTACAATACATGTTATCAGCAAGGAAAAAAGCTGGTGTTTGGAATTAAAAAGTACGGTGTGTTGATTTTGAAGAGAGGAAAGTTGAGTAAGACTGAAGGCATTAGATTGTGTGATGGTGAGGTTATTAAGAAGGTGACCGAGGAAGGGTATAAGTACCAAGGAATAATCGAGGCAGACAAAGCCAAAGAAACTAATATGAAGGACATGTTTATAAACGAATACTTTCGACGTACCAGATTGTTTCTCAAGTCAAACTAGATGGCTGAAATAAGATCAATACAATAAACATTTGGACAGTATCTCTTATAAGATATGGAGCTGGGGTGATCTTCTGGAGAAAGGACGATTTAAATTGACTTGACAGGAAAACTAGGAAACTATTGACGATGAACAAAGGTATGAACCCGAACAGCGATCTAGACAGACTCTACATCAAATGAAAAGATGGTGGAAGAGATTTGAAAGGGATTGCAAACACTGTTAAGTCTGAAGAGAACAATCTTGCTTGGTATTTAAAGGAAGTACGGAGGAAATGCTCCAAATGGTCAAGGCTCGTGGCCATTTGAATGTTGAAGAGTGAGTAGACCCTGCTGTACTAAAAAGGGGTACAAAGAATGAACTGGTGCAGAGTTGGCATTAGAAAAGACTCCACGGTCAGTACATAAGGAATAGCAAGGATGTAAGTTGGAGTGACTCATTGCTTTGGTTAAAAAAGGATAACCTGAAAATTCCAACGGAAACATTAATTTGTAGCGCCCAGGAGTAATCTCTAAGGACAAATTATGTGAAATTTCACATTGATATGACAACTGAATCACCCTTGTGTAGGATGTGTAATCAGAGGGGGGAAAGTGTCATGCATGTTAGTGAATATTGCAAGGTAGCCCAAAGAGAATATAAACGACAACATGATAATGTTGCAAGATATATTCACTGGTTATTGTGTGGACAAGTTGGTTTAGATAGAGCAAATGCTTGGTGTAACCAAAAACCA